>JAVJIF010025335.1:0-80052 GCA_038442645.1 Agave tequilana | reverse complement strand
CTCTGTCAGTTCTCAAGTGTCGATCTTGTGTAGAGAACTCATCTCTTCTTTCATGGCATCCTTCCACATCTTCGATTCTGAACTGATTTCAGCTTCCTTATATGTAGACTGGATCGCCACTTCGACGATTGGGAGGGCATAGGCCACAATCATATCTGTAGTGAGCCAACTTGGTTTGTGTGGATTTCTTCTGGTCTTCCAACTGCAACAGATTCATGGATATCACCCACAAGCTGTCCTTGATCTTCATCATCAGCACCCTGCTCCGCTACTTGATCACTACCCTGTGTCACTTTGGATATGATCTCCAAAAATACTAACCTTTCTAGAGATGGTGAAGTAGCATCACTCTCCACCTGCTGCGATACCTCTTTGGTTCTTTCAATCTCCACCTGCTGAGAGATTGTAGATTTCAACATTGAAGTTTCATCGAATGTGACATCTCTGCTGAGAACAAATTTCTGTCCTTAGGACCCCAGATCTTGTAGCATTTTATTCCTCTCTTGAATCCTACGAACACTTCTTTTTTCGCTCTTGGGTCTTACTTGTCTTCTTTAACATGGTAGTAGGTCGGACACCCATATGCCCTTAGCGAATCATAGTCCTGAGCAGCTTTCCCAGACCAAACCCTTTAGGGGAGTTTTACCTCCTATCGCAGACGAAGGCAACCTGTTGACGAGATAGTAAGCATATGCAAAGCCTCAGCCCAAAAGTTCTATGGTAATCCGGTATTGGATAACATACAACGGACCTTCTCTAGCAATGTCCCATTCATCCTCCTGCTATCCCATTTTGTTGCGGTGTTTTTCTTACTGTAAAGTGCCTGTCTATTCCCTCATCATGAAATAGCTTTAGCAAAGGATCAGACTTATACTCGCCTCTGTTATCTGACCGGAGGACCTTGATCTTTGTAACGCCCCGGTCCTGCGGGTACGGGGACGTCACTGCGACGTACATACGCAGGTCGGAAATACCCTCACGTATATACGTTAAGCATCAGTACAAGTAAGGACCAGAGTACGACAAGCGTAGCGCCCATTCATATGCCAACACAAGAAATACAATTGTACAAGGTTATCACAAGTTGTGACATACTCTTACATATCACATGCATCATATATCACAGCCAAGCACAAAAGTACGATTTACAATATAATTACAATATGCTCACGAGTTGAAAGGGAATCCCGCGAGCTCAAAAGGAAGGTCAGGTACAACAGAAACCGAGACTAGTCAACTTGCTCGCAAGGTAAGCTTGATCTTCCACAGAAGGCTCCACCTCGATCCAAGGTTCGGAACCTGAACATACAAATTCAAGGGAGTCAGGACCTCCCAAACAAGTGATCATGTTACAGCCGAGTGGCATAAGAATAAGAATATGAGAGTTGGTACAATATCAAGAAAAATCATCCAGCAAGTAAAAGAAGTACGACATGTTATAAACGAAAGGCATTGTAAAGCTCAAGTTACGACCTCATGAGACTAGTACTTCGAGGAATAATCCAAACAAGGAAACCCTCATCTATATACCTTTATCTCATGTCACCGTAATCCAAGCGCATACAACACCCACAATTAGCGTCTTTTTATTATTATTATTATTACTCGTCTTACCCTGATATCTAGCTATGTGAACTAGCGTCCCAGCACACATAGATCCATATCCGAGTAAAGCAAGGTTGTTATTGGAAACCAGCGGGGGTATCAACGAACTATGTTTACAGTGGGTCCCGTGCATACCCGGGACCACGGCCCAGGATGTTCCGTTGCTTGGTGGACGGAACCTGCCGCTAGGCTAACAGGAGGGACTTATTGTATGCCCTTATCATGATGGTACCAGGAAGGAGGGAGCCAGCACTCCCCTCGGTCGCCTGGAGGCCCACAGGTCAGACCGGGAATTTAGTTGCACAACATACCTAATGCCACTGTAAACACGAACACATATTGATAGCCGCATGTTTCCCCCGACCCAGTGCAAGTTGTCTTATTTTATGGTATATTAAAAATTATCAGATTTCGGGAATGAGCAGGAACATGTCAGGAGTACAGGTATATCAGGAGTACTAGTTCGTACCATAATGTATCACATGTGTATCAGGAGTACAGTTGTTCTATCAAGATGTCAGGTCATCATTCCCGTTATCGTGATAATTATGAAGGTCAGTGTATCATGCCTTATGTTAATAGATAGCATGATAAGAGGTGATATTCATCAAGTGACAAGTCTTGCAAATAGCAATATAATAAATGACCCAAAGATAATGTTCATATCAAAGAAGTAATTACCATAACAATTAATCAAGATTAGTCGACTAGGGAGAGAAATTAGTCGACTTAGAGAAGGAGTTAGTCGACTATAGTAAAGGGTCAAATCGACTTAAGAAGGCTGCGTTCGGTTGGGTCGCGTCTCAAAAAGTGGCACGTTTCAAGAAGTGGTGCGTTTTCAGAAAGTGGTGCGTTTTCAGAAAAGTGGTGCGTTTTCAGGAAAGTGGTGCGTTTTCAGGAAACTGGTGCGTTTTTAGGAAACTGGTGCGTTTTTAGGAAACTGGTGCGTTTTCAGCAAACTGGTGCGTTTTCAGGAAACTGGTGCGTTTTTAGGAAACTGGTGCGTTTTTAGGAAACTGGTGCGTTTTCTTAACAAATATGAAATAATATCCAAGTCTTGGCGAGTAGAATTACTCACCTAAAACTGATCCTGTGATGCGTTCGACGCAGAGAAGCTCGGCCCCAATCCAAGAGGAGTGGCCGGTCCTCACAAGTGAAGGAAAGAGGTTGTGGTAGTTTGGAGAAGATGGAGGTGCAAGTCTAGTTCACCACGCCAAATCGGGATTTTGCAAACGTTGTTGCGGGGGACGAATGTATAGTCCGTTAGAAAGAGGTCGACGAGGAGGTGAAGGTGATATGCTTGGTGGAGGCTACGGTGGTGCAGGTGGTGGTGGAGATGGTGATGAAGTTTTGTGGAGGTGATGGGTTCTTTTGGTGTCTCTTGGTGAAAGAGGTTGAAGAAGATGGAGTTAGTTGTTTGGAAATGGTGAAGGAGATGGAGGAGAAGAAGGTGGAGGAATTGGTGATGGAAAAATGGAGATGGTGAGTAGTTGTGATGGCCGGCCAAAGGGGCTTGGTGGTGGTGAGCTTGCTGTTGGAGCTTGCAGAACAAAAAGGATGAAGGAAAATAATGAGAGAGAAGATGGGAGTGCATATATATAGAAGGGGAAAATAATATAATAACAAGCCATCATCACTTTCCCTCCAATGAGTGCTGCGTTTGCAAAGTCCCAAGGCTGCGTTTAGGCCATTTAAAAGAGCCAAACGTGGGAGCTCAAGGCTGCGTCCAGAGGAAAACGCAAGGAGGCTGCGTTTCAAAAGAAAAGGACAAGGCATGGGTGATTTGGACTTGAGTTGAGTCAGCCCATAAGCATTTAATGCAGCATGGAGAGGGTGGCTGCATTAATGATGAACCCAGCTGGTGAAGCTCGCGTTTGAGGAAGGAGAGAGAAAAATGGAAAAGAGATAAGTGGAAAACTTGGATAAATTCTCGGTATCTGGGAAATACCGAAACTCCAGGAATGACCAAAATTGAAGTATCCCGGAAAGCTATCCAAAATTCAAAAAAATCATAAATATTATGAAATGACTTTTGGTGAAATCGGTTTCCAGAATTCTATCTCATTTTCAAAATAAAAATCCTGGAATATATTGGGATCGGTGTCTACACCTGGTAAGCTGGATTTTTGATAAAATCTGAAAATTCCCAGAAAATGCCCAAAGGAAGAAAACATAATTTTAAGAAAGAATGTGAAAGTAGAATCCAAAATTTGATTCCAATTGTAAATTAAAATTCCTGGAATCAACCAGTGATACTGGTCGACACCCGTTTTGAAGATTTACAATTTAATTCCGAAAAATTCCAGAAAATCATGAAAAATCTAGAATATTAAAAAATAATATTTGAAACTAAAATTAGTCAAATCTGAATACCAAACAGATCAAATCATGCAGTACAGCTATATGAGTAAGTATTTAAATAGCAGAAAATAAAATATAAATAAATAATAAGAATAAAATGCACCAAAAATCAGGATACGTAACTGTGCACGTATACTGGGAATGGGGTGTTACAATCTATCCACCTTACAAAATTTCGTCCTCGAAATTTCAGGAAGGGGAAGATGACGGTAGAGAAGAATAGGAAGAAGGGTTTTACCAACTAAGTTGTAAATAGATGGGGATATCGCTCACGAATAACGTCCTCCCGTTCCCATGTGGCTTCTCCTGGCACATGCCTATTTTAAGAAACCAGTACTAATGGTATTGCCTTATTCTTCAATGTTTTGATACTTTTGTCCAGGATGGCCATCGGTTGCTCTTTATAAGATAGATCTGACTGTAGTTCCAGTTCGGAGTGATCTAGAATGTGACTCTCATCCTTGACATACCTCCTCAACTGTGATACATGGAATACATTGTGTACTCCTTCTAAAGATGGAGGTAATGCCAATCGGTAAGACACATCTCCCACACGATCCAAAATTTCGAATGGGCCGATGTATCTCGGACTAAGTTTTCCGCGAGTACCGAACCGGATTACCCCTTTGGTGGGTGATATCTTTAAAAATACATGCTCACCGGTTCTGAATTCCAATGGCCTTCTGTTTGTGTCTGCCCAACTCTTTTGTCGGCTCTGTGCTGCCCGGAGGTGATCTCTGATAACTCGGACCTTGCTTGTTGTCTGAACTAGAATGTCTGGTCCCATAAGTCTTCTTTTCGCCGACTTCGTCCCAACATATCGGTGACCTGCATTTCCTGCCATACAATGCCTCAAATGGGGCCATTTTGATACTAGCCTGATAGCTGTTATTATAAGAGAATTCTACCAAATGAAGATAGTCTTCCCATGACCCTCTAAATTCTATCATGCAGGCTCGTAACATATCTTCAAGGATCTGGATAGTCCGTTCAGATTGTCCGTCTGTCTGGGGGTGATATGAAGTACTGAATTTCAGACGAGTTCCTAAATTTTCTTGGAGACTTTCCCAAAATGTGATCGGAATCTCGTGTCTCTATCTGACACGATACTAACTGGAACTTCATGTAGACGAACAATTTCTTTCATATATTTTTCTGCAAGAACTTCTGTTGACTGACCTACTCTGAAAGGTAGAAAGTGAGCTGCTTTTGTGAGGCGGTCAACGATCACCCATACTGCATTGTTACCCTTAGGACTGCGGGGTAGTGCTGTGACAAAATCCATGGTGATATGTTCCCACTTCCATTCGGGTATTGGTAAGGGCTGAAGAAGTCCAGCTGTTCTCTGGTGTTCTATCTTTACCTGCTGGCAAACTAAGCACTCGGCCACATGTTGGGCTATCTCCCTTTTCATGGCATTCCACCAGAACTTCTGTTTCAAGTCTTGATACATTTTATTTCCTCCCGGGTGTATGGAATAGGCTGAACTATGTGCCTCTGCCAAAATTTTCTGTCGAACTTCTCCTTGGGGGACACAAATTCTATTACCAAAATATAAGGCATTATCCGAATGTATACGGAGGTCAGTTCTCAATCCCGCTTCTATCTGAGCTCTGAATTTCTGTAATCTGGGGTCTTCTTTTTGAGCTTCTTTAATCTCATCCATCAGGGTTGATTGAATCTGAAAGGTCATCAACTGTCCTGTTTTACCAATTCCTTGTACTATCATTAAGTCCAATTTTATGATATCCTGAATCACTCCTTCTGTTGCGTAAGTTGTACTAGCATTTTATTCTCTGGCTTCCTGCTCAATGCATCTGGTACTGTATTGACTCTGCCTGGATGATACTGTAAATCTATATCATAATCCGCCATTATTCAAGCCACCGTCTCTGTCTCATGTTTAATTCTTTCTGCGTGAAAATATACTTTAGACTCTTGTGATCAGTGTAGATTAGCACCTTGTCTCCCAGAAGATAATGTCTCCAGATCTTCAATGCAAATATTACCGCCGCCAGTTCTAAGTCATGGGTTGGGTAATTCCTCTCGTGTGGTTTCAATTGCCTAGATGCATAAGCTATGACATGACCATGCTGCATTAATACACATCCTAGGCCTTTCCCGGATGCATCACTGTATATAACCATCCCTCCTCTTCCTGAGGGAGTCCTCAAAACTGGAGCTGTAATGAGTCTTTCCTTTAATTGTTCAAATGCTGCAGCACATTCCTCGGTCCATATATATTTTTCTCCTTTTCGGGTGAGCTTCGTTAACGGGGCTGCAATCTTAGAAAAATCTTGGACAAAGCGCCTGTAATATTCGGCCAACCCAATAAAACTCTAATTTCTGTTACTGTCCTTGGAATAGGCCAGTCCTTCACTGCCTGAATTTTACTGGGGTCTACTGAAATTCCTTCTTCTGAAATTATGTGTCCAAGGAAGGCCACACTATTTAACCAGAATTCACACTTGCTTTGCTTAGCATGAAGTTGTTCCTGTTGGAGAGTCTGTAACACTATTCTCAAGTGGTCTGCATGCTCTCTGTCGTTCTTCGAATAGATCAAGATGTCATCTATGAAACAACAACTACAAACTGATCCAAATATGATGAGAACACTCTGTTCATCAAATCCATGAAATTGCAGGGGCATTGGTGACTCCGAAGGGCATAACTAGAAACTCATAATGGCCATAACGAGTCCTGAATGCTGTCTTTGGAACGTCTTCTTTCTTTACCTTTAGCTGATGATAACCTGATTGTAAATCCAATTTAGAAAATACTCGAGCTCCATGAAGCTGATCAAACAGATCATCAATTCTTGGTAAGGGGTACTTATTCTTGATGGTAACCTTGTTTAACTCTCTGTAGTCTATACATAACCGCTTACCACCGTCTTTCTTGTTGGCCAATAGCACTGGAGCTCCCATGGTGAAGCACTTGGTCTAATCAATCCTTTGTCAGAGTATTCTTGTAGCTGTTTCTTTAGAATCTCCAACTCAGTGGGTGCCATTCTGTATGGAGCTTTGGATATCGGAACTGTACCTGGAAGGGTATCAATAGAAAACTCAATCGTCCTGTCAGGTGGAAGCCCTGAGATTTCCTTAAATACTTCTGGAAACTCATTCCAAACTGGTACTCTCTTTTTCTGAATCTCACCAGCAGTCATCTGTGCTTTTTCCTTGACAGGTTTGTGTTCTCCTTCAAATTGGAACTCAGGCTGAAGCGGCATCTTGAAAATGACCTTCTTGTTTCGACAATCATGACTGCATGGTATTTACTGAGCCAAGTCATGCCTAAGATTATGTCGTACCCTTTAGTATCTAGTACGAGCATATCTATGGCCAAGGTCCTGTTACAGAGTTCTACAGGGCAATCAATACAAACCTTAGTAGATACGACTACTCCATTCCCTGTACTAATCTCCCATTGGTGGTCTAAAGTTCGAACAGGTATATAATGCAAGGCAACAAAACGATCAGATATGTAACAATGAGATGCACCCGAATCAAAGAGGGCAAGACGGGCTTCGAGTGTACCCTGATCTTACCTGTTACCACTTCTCCAGAAGTTTCGGCCTCTTCCGCTGTCAGGTTGTAGGCTCGTCCTCTTCCACGACCTGCTGCAGCTCTAACTCCCCTCTGGACTGGGCGGATAACTTGCTGTGGGGGAGGGGGAAGGGCTCTCCTAACCATTTGTCCCTGGTTCCTCTGTCCATCTGGCCCTGGAAGTGCTGGTAATGCAGAGTTGACCATTCCCATTCTTTTGTGGGGGCAGACTTCTACTGAATGATCACGGGAACCACATGCCAGGCATAACCCATTTGCCCTACGGCAATTTTGTTGAGTGTGACCCGATTTCTGGCAATAGTTACAAACGGGAAATGGTTGGGTTGTCTGAAAGGGGCTCGCCGAAATGGTCGTCTCATTGGCGGAACCCTCGCTGCTCTGTATGGACCTCCTCTCCCTGCTGGTGGAAATGGCCTCTTCATGGCCTGGTTCCTTATCATGTTAGATTTCCCTTTCTCCAGACCTCGCTCCACCTCTCGAGCTATGGTGAGGACTTGGGAATACGTTTTCAGCTGCTGGGGCATCAAGAGAATTTGAATGTCCATTCGCAAACCCTGTTGGAATCTACTCGCCCGCTTTTCTTCATCAGCCACCATATATGGAGCGAAGCGGCTCAGCCTCAAGAACTCAGCGGCATACTCATCCACAGACCGGTTCCACTGCTGAAGTCGGATGAACTGTTCTTCCATTTCTTTCTGAGCGGTGGCAGGAAAAATCTACTATAGAAGCTTTGAGAAAACTGGTCCCAAGTGACAGGTTTCTCCAGTCTTGCTTCTTCAGCTAGCCACCAGGTCCTGGCTACATCCTTTAGTTGAATCTTGGCGACCTCCACTTGATTTTCTTTTGGGACCCGGGCTGCGTTCAACAGATCTGTGGTGTCAATCAGCCATTGCTCAGCATCTAGTGGTTTCTCTTCTCCCGTGAATATCGACGGTTGCAACCGCCTGAAGTCTGATACATTCCCCGGCCTTTGTTCCTTGGGAGTTACTAACTCTTGCCGAAGGAGTTCCGTCTGCTGTTGCTGATTTTCCATCATAGTCTGGATAACCCTCATAATCTCAACATTCTCTCCCATGGGTCCATTTGATGTTTGCCCGGAGTTGCTACGACCCGTCCTTCTATCCATACTTATATTGGTAAAAGGAGACTGGAAACTGGAAAGATGGAAGGATTTTAGGACACAAGGAAAGGAATCAAGAAGGACAAGATAACTTTGTACATTGTAGTTGGCAATGGCAAATTCCAGTAATTTGCTGCTTGGTTGTACTATAGGTGTGAGAGCCTAGGCTCTGATACCAACCTGTAACGCCCCGATCCTGCGGGTACGGGACGTCACTGCGACGTACATACGCAGGTCGGAAATACCCTCACGTATATACGTTAAGCATCAGTACAAGCAAGGACCAGAGTACGACAAGCGTAGCGCCCATTCATATGCCAACACAAGAAATACAATTGTACAAGGTTATCACAAGTTGTGACATACTCTTACATATCACATGCATCATATATCACAGCCAAGCACAAAAGTACGATTTACAATATAATTACAATATGCTCACGAGTTGAAAGGGAATCCCGCGAGCTCAAAAGGAAGGTCAGGTACAACAGAAACCGAGACTAGTCAACTTGCTCGGCAAGGTAAGCTTGATCTTCCACAGAAGGCTCCACCTCGATCCAAGGTTCGGAACCTGAACATACAAATTCAAGGGAGTCAGGACCTCCCAAATAAGTGATCATGTTACAGCCGAGTGGCATAAGAATAAGAATATGAGAGTTGGTACAATATCAAGAAAAATCATCCAGCAAGTAAAAGAAGTACGACATGTTATAAACGAAAGGCATTGTATAAGCTCAAGTTACGACCTCATGAGACTAGTACTTTGAGGGAATAATCCAAACAAGGAAACCCTCATCTATATACCTTTATCTCATGTCACCGTAATCCAAGCGCATACAACACCCACAATTAGCGTCTTTTATTATTATTATTATTACTCGTCTTACCCTGATATCTAGCTATGTGAACTAGCGTCCCAGCACACATAGATCCATATCCGAGTAAAGCAAGGTTGTTATTGGAAACCAGCGGGGGTATCAACGAACTATGTTTACAGTGGGTCCCGTGCATACCTGGGACCACGGCCCAGGATGTTCCGTTGCTTAGTGGACGGAACCTGCCGCTAGGCTAACAGGAGGGACTTATTGTATGCCCTTATCATGATGGTACCAGGAAGGAGGGAGCCAGCACTCCCCTCGGTCGCCTGGAGGCCCACAGGTCAGACCGGAAATTTAGTTGCACAACATACCTAATGCCACTGTAAACACGAACACATATTGATAGCCGCATGTTTCCCCCGACCCAATGCAAGTTGTCTTATTTTATGGTATATTAAATAATTATCAGATTTCGGAATGAGCAGGAACATGTCAGGAGTACAGGTATATCAGGAGTACTAGTTCGTACCATAATGTATCACATGTGTATCAGGAGTACAGTTGTTCTATCAAGATGTCAGGTCATCATTCCCGTTATCGTGATAATTATGAAGGTCAAGTGTATCATGCCTTATGTTAATAGATAGCATGATAAGAGGTGATATTCATCAAGTGACAAGTCTTGCAAATAGCAATATAATAAATGACCCAAAGATAATGTTCATAATCAAAGAAGTAATTAACCATAACAATTAATCAAGATTAGTCGACTAGGGAGAGAAATTAGTCGACTTAGAGAAGGAGTTAGTCGACTATAGTAAAGGGTCAAATCGACTTAAGAAGGCTGCGTTCGGTTGGGTCGCGTCTCAAAAAGTGGCACGTTTCAAGAAAGTGGTGCGTTTTCAGAAAGTGGTGCGTTTTCAGGAAAGTGGTGCGTTTTCAGGAAACTGGTGCGTTTTCAGCAAACTGGTGCGTTTTTAGGAAACTGGTGCGTTTTTAGGAAACTGGTGCGTTTTCAGCAAACTGGTGCGTTTTTAGGAAACTGGTGCGTTTTTAGGAAACTGGTGCGTTTTCTTAACAAATATGAAATAATATCCAAGTCTTGGCGAGTAGAATTACTCACCTAAAACTGATCCTGTGATGCGTTCGACGCAGAGAAGCTCGGCCCCAATCCAAGAGAGTGGCCGGTCCTCACAAGTGAAGGAAAGAGGTTGTGGTAGTTTGGAGAAGATGGAGGTGCAAGTCTAGTTCACCACGCCAAATCGGGATTTTGCAAACGTTGTTGCGGGGGACGAATGTATAGTCCGTTAGAAAGAGGTCGACGAGGAGGTGAAGGTGGTATGCTTGGTGGAGGCTACGGTGGTGCAGGTGGTGGTGGAGATGGTGATGAAGTTTTGTGGAGGTGATGGGTTCTTTTGGTGTCTCTTGGTGAAAGAGGTTGAAGAAGATGGAGTTAGTTGTTTGGAAATGGTGAAGGAGATGGAGGAGAAGAAGGTGGAGGAATTGGTGATGGAAAAATGGAGATGGTGAGTAGTTGTGATGGCCGGCCAAAGGGGCTTGGTGGTGGTGAGCTTGCTGTTGGAGCTTGCAGGAACAAAAAGGATGAAGGAAAATAATGAGAGAGAAGATGGGAGTGCATATATATAGAAGGGGAAAATAATATAATAACAAGCCATCATCACTTTCCCTCCAATGAGTGCTGCGTTTGCAAAGTCCCAAGGCTGCGTTTAGGCCATTTAAAGAGCCAAACGTGGGAGCTCAAGGCTGCGTCCAGAGGAAACGCAAGGAGGCTGCGTTTCAAAAGAAAAGGACAAGGCATGGGTGATTTGGACTTGAGTTGAGTCAGCCCATAAGCATTTAATGCAGCATGGAGAGGGTGGCTGCATTAATGATGAACCCAGCTGGTGAAGCTCGCGTTTGAGGAAGGAGAGAGAAAAATGGAAAAAGAGATAAGTGGAAAACTTGGATAAATTCTCGGTATCTGGGAAAATACCGAAAACTCCAGGAATGACCAAAAATTGAAGTATCCCGGAAAGCTATCCAAAAATTCACAAAAATCATAAATATTATGAAATGACTTTTGGTGAAATCAGTTTCCAGAAATTCTATCTCATTTTCAAAATAAAAATCCTGAAATATATTGGGATCGGTGTCTACACCTGGTAAGCTGGATTTTTGATAAAATCTGAAATTCCCAGAAAATGCCCAAAGGAAGAAAACATAATTTTAAGAAGGAATGTGAAAGCAGAATCCGAAAATTTGATTCCAATTGTAAATTAAAATTCCTGGAATCAACCAGTGATACTAGTCGACACCGGTTTTGAAGATTTACAATTTAATTCCGAAAAATTCCAGAAAATCATGAAAAATCTAGAATATTAAAAAATAATATTTGAAACTAAAATTAGTCAAATCTGAATACCAAACAGATCAAATCATGCAGTACAGCTATATGAGTAAGTATTTAAATAGCAGAAAATAAAATAAAATAAATAAAATAATAAGAATAAATGCACCAAAATCAGGATACGTAACTGTGCACGTATACTGGGAATGGGGTGTTACAATCTTCCTTCCCGCGCTTTTCTCCAAATTCTTCTTCCAATCCACAAATAATTCTAGGACTTTCCCTTTGTGCTTTATGGTATATACCCAACATCACCTAGAATAGTCATCAATGAAAGTCACAAAGTAGTGGTTACCTCTAATAGATGCAGTCTTGGTAGGTCCCCACAGGTCGGTGTGAACATGATCCATAATTCTCTCAGTGTAGTGAGTCGTTGTGCCAAATTTCACCTTAGTCTTCTTTCCGATGAGACAATGTTCACAGAAATTCAGTTTGCAGGTTCTGGCACCTTTCAATAGTCTTTACTTTGCAAGAGCTTGCAAAGATTTTTTACATGTGTGTCCGAGCCTCATATGCCATAGCCTGGTTTAGCAATCATCTGTATCAGTAAAGGTTGCCACCTGTCCTGTAACAGTACTACACTTCAAGTAGTAGAGATTATTCTGGCGGATGCCCTTCAGAACCACCATTGAGCCTTTGATCATCTTGAGAATTGCATTCTTTATTGATACCTCAAGACTCAATGTTTTCAAAGCACCAACAAGGATAAGATTTCTTTTAAGTTGAGATACATACCTCACTTCCTTCAATTCTCGTATCATCCCTTCGAACATCTTGATCTGGATTGTTTGATGATTGTGTGGTCAAGAAAAGAAATATTTGTTGTGGAGAAAGTCTTTACCTTGAATTACATGCGTAGATGATTGCTTGATATGGGAGGAATTTGTTGTTTGATAAGAATAGTTGATATGCTCAAGTGCACAACACACACGTTTTATGTTTGGATATTGGTTTTTTCGTTTTTGGCTTAACCAATATTTGTTTTCATGAATAGTTGATCAAAACAAGTTTAATTGGTTTTATGTATAACAGTTGAAAATCACCTAGAGGGGGGGTGAATAGGTGATAATGCTAATCAATGCACAAATAAAAATTATGATGCAACAATCTCCCAAAATAAGACTAGAAGCCGGATTCCCCGTGAAGGGCTCTGAACTCCTTCCTCGTGATTCCTCTGGATATGAGTTGGAGGTGCACAATGCAATCTTGTTGTATGGGACTTTGATTGACAAGATGAATGAACACAAGTGAATATTGCAATGAAAATAGAGAGCAAGTAATAAGAGCAATGAAAGTATAGTAAGAAGCAAGAGCAAGTAAACCAAACGCAAATACCGAGAATTTTTTCCGAGGTTCGAGCACCCAGCTCTACGTCCCCGCCTTCTCCAGAAGGATTTCTAACCACTATAACTTCACAAAGATGTTACAAATACACCGGAGTACCCAACTCCACAATCTCAAGTACAAGTTCTCTCTTGGTGATCAAAAGACCATAAACTCTCTTTTGAAAATGTCTCTTCCCTTACAAAAATCCTTGTAGAATGATGAGAGGATTGAAGCTCTTGTGTGTAAGTGAAAAGAGAAAAGAAATCAGAGAGTTTTAAAAACACTTCAGAAAAATGAGAGAAATATTCAGCACAAACACCAAGAAACAAATCTCTTTTGAATGCCTTAAACTTTTAAAACTTTTGCAAATTTTTCTTGTTGTGAACCTCTCCCCAAACACCCCTATTTATAGAAGAGGGATAGGGTTTAGAGATAAAACATACTTAAGGCCAATTAGGAAGTATTAGGGTCAGCAAATAACATTTAAACACTTATTAGGGAGAAAAAGACAAAATGAAACATGTTTAAAATTATAGCCGTTACTGTACAAACGGCTATTCCGGTCGACCGGTCGGTCGACCGAAGTTCAAAAATAAGAGCCGTTGCCGGCTCTCAGTCGACCGCCCGGTCGACCGAAAAATACAGAGTGCAAATGTCTTACAGTCAGGCATGTTCCGGTCGACCGCCCGGTCGACCGTGAAACGTGCACACGGATACGCACTGCTGCCAGAACCTTGGTCGACTGGGTCGGTCGACCGGCTTGACCTGACACAGGGTCGGCCGACCGATGGTCGACCGGCTCAAGTCAAAGGCCAAATCAAAAACAGAATTTTGAAGATGATTTGATTTTTAATAAAATATTTTTTGAATAGGGATAAATATAAAATATAATAATGAATTTGTAAACAGAAGATTGTATATTAAAATATTTTGTACATATTATAGGAAATTTTTTGGAAATAAGATGTGCGCAAAAACGTGTGTGATAGAGCTTCAAACCTATTCACTATTCTTTAACAAAACTATAAAACTAGAAACAAATCTAATGAATTATCTTGAGCAATCTTGAAGTCTTGAGCCATGCAATGCCTTGCTAGAGCCTTCTTGTAACACCCCGCTCCCGGAATACGTACTTAGTTGCGTATTCAGATTTCTCGATCGTATTTTTTTTGATTTACTTCCTATATTTGTTTTGTATTATGAATTATTTATATGATCGTTTTACCTTGGATCCGGATTCGTAGACTCAGATTCGGCCCTAGTCTGAACCTGGGACGCGATCTCAGGTTATTGCTCGATTTGGTCTTTTCACTATTCTGATTTGACCGATTTCAGTTTTAAACATCATTTTCCAATATTTTAGATTTTTCATGATTTTCTGGAATTTTCCTGAATTAAATTAAAAATCTTCAAAACCGGTGTCGACTAGTACCACTGACCGATTCTTGGATTTTTAATTTACAAACGGAGTTGGATTTTAAGAAACGGCTTTCCTGTAACTTCTTAAAATCACATTTTCTATCTAAATACTTTTTCTAAGAATTTTCTGAATTTATCAAAATTCCACTGGATTGGGTGTCGGCCAGTATCACTGGTTGATTCCCGGAATTTTAGTTTTACAATTGGAATTAAATTTCTGAATTCCACTTTCATATTACTTCTTAGAATTATATTTTCTCTTTTCAGGCATTTTCTGAAATTTTTTAGATTTTATAAAATTCGGCCGACCCGGTATAGACCGGTATTGACGGTTGACTTCAGGATTTTTATTTTGAAAATGGGATTGAATTTCTAAAAACTGATTTCACCAAAAATCTTTATATAATATTTATTATTTTTGAGAATTTTTGGGAAGCTTTCCAGCTACTTTATTTTTGGACTTTTCCGGAGTTTTCGGTGTTTTCCCAGATACCGGAATAGTACCCAGATATTTTTCCACTTTTCTCTCTCCTCGCTAGACGCGAGTTTCACCAACCTAGGATTCTGCATTTAATGCAGAGATCCTCTCCATACTGCATTTAATGCATTTCAGATCAACTCCAATCAAGTCATTATGACTTTTGTCCTTTTGTTAAACGCGGTGTTCGCGTTTTTCCCAAACGCGAGTTTTCATCCTTGCGTCTGGGCAATTGCCAGGCGCGAGTCCTTGTGCATGGAGACGCAGCCTTTTCAATTTGCAAGAGACGCAAGTCTCATTGCATGTAAGAAATCCCAATAGCAACTTGTAATATTTCCAAACTTTTCATATATATATACACCCCCACTCCTTCTCTCTCTTTCATTTCTCTTCTTCTTCTTCATTTTGTAGCCAACAGAGAAGCCTCCAGCAGCCCTATTGGTGCCTTGCCTCCCTCCTTGGCCAACTACTTTCACCACCAATTCCTCCACCATTCTCCCCTCCATCTCCTCCTCCATTTCCAACAACTATACCACCTCCACACCACCTTCTTCATCCACTTTTCCATCAAGAAACACCAAGGAAACCCATTTCCACCACCACCTTCTCCACCATCTCCACCACCATATACTCCCCCTTGGCCACCACGGATCACGCCATCTTTCTCTCCTCGGAATACTCTTTCTAACGAGGTATAGCTTCGCTCTCCGAAGCCTCGTTTTCAAAACTCCATTTCCCCATTTTGAACTATACTTGCACCCTCTAGATTTGTTGGGCTTGGAGCTTTAACCATCATCTCCGGCCGCCGCCGGTGACCACCGGCCATCGCCGGCCATCCTCCCTTCCTCTTTTCATTCTTTCCTTTCCTTCTTTCTTTCTTTTCCTTCTTTCTTTCTTTTCCTTCTTTTTCCTTTCCTTTCCTTTTTCATTTCCTTTTCTTCTCTGATTTCCCTCACTCTTTCCCTGCGTCTCACTCTCCCTCTTTCCCAGTCTCTCTCTTTCTTTCTGTTGATTTCTAGACGCGGATTTTACCCCTGCGTCCAAATAGTTATTTAACGCGACCTTCGCTTTCTTATATCAACGCAACGCGGAGTTCATGCTCGCGTCTGCGTTCTCCTCGTGTCCTTGCTAGAACGCGGGTCTTGAACCCCGCGTGTGTGACATCCCTGCAACGCTATTTCCCGCGTCCGCTATTTCCCGCGTCTGCTATTTCTCGCGTCTGCTTTTCCCGCGTCTCCATTCTCCCTCCTCTTGGTTCATTCTCTCTCCTCTCTCTCATTCTCTTTCTCTCTCTTGATTTTCTCCTCTCTCTATCACTTTCCCTTTAAACGCGTTGACGCGTTCATTTCCTGGATTCCGGAGATCGGGGATTTCACTGTGTTTTTCTAAAGATTTAGGCGAGTGTTCTCGCCTCCATTCGATTTTCCCCGCTTCGTCGGGTCGACTCATATTGGCATTATGTATCACTTAACATGTTACTACTTGATGCATGTTCCTGCTATAACATGACCTGTCACCTGTCTAATATCACCTTCAAGGCATACAACACATGACACCTGATATGCTGCAACTTGGCACTTCCTTATTACGACATGACTTATTACCTGTCACCTGCCTGATCATTTGTCATTGGCATGTTGAGACCTTATACCTGTTATGATTACCTCTCTATTCATGATTATCACATTACGGGAATGTAGAACTTGATCTCTTGTTATGAACTCCTGTTATGCTTGTTATGTACTCCTGTTATGACCAGTTATGATCCTACTCATTCCCGTAATCTGATAATTATATTAATAAGCCATAAAGAGGATAACTTGCATGGGGAATGGGAGGAAGTGATGGATGCCGGTATGATGCCTTGCTTATAGTAATGGAATACAAAACTGACGATTCGTGTTAGGGGATTTCAGGCCCCCAGAAGATGCGTGTTAGGGGGATTTAAGGCCCCCAATGGCTGTGTCCCGGGTGGACGGGAACTACTATAAGTATGAGCTATCAGTTCTTCATCAGCTTCCAATAACCAACCTCGACTTACTTATATATGGATGTATGTGTGTTGAGATGTACACCGGGACACATACCTAGATATATGGGTCGGACGAGTAATAATAATAAAATGCCAAGATAATGACTTGCCTTGTTGTCCTACAACTTGGTTATTCCACTTGTTTCGCCACAATTGCATTCATCAGGTTTTACTTCGAATTTTCGGTCTTATGATTATTATATTATACCTGTTCATGTCCTGCCTTTTCACTTATATTCTATTCCACAGTCTCCTGTTCTTATCTTATCATATCATGAGTAATTCCGCTTGGTATCACTTGTTTTATATTTACTTGCTCCTACATGCTTATGCTCACAACACAGGTTTTCAATGCATATCTATGACTCGAATTTATTGATACTCGTGTGCTTACCTATGCTTGCCACCTGGCTTTTGCATCACCACTCGCCTGGGGAGTTCTGACTCCTCTGGATCCTCATGTCCAGGTCCTGGAGCTTGGACTGAAGGGGATCTTCTTGCTGAGGACCAAGCTTATTTCTGTGGAGCTGACAGACCAGCTGTAGCTCCAGTCCCATCCTTGCTCCCCCTTGTTGGCTCGCGGCTTCTCCAGCTATCTCGTGAGCGCCCTTTTGTACTATTCATACATGTACATATCTGTGTATTCTCGCATTTGCGCATATCAGTGATGTAATGTTCTTGTAATATTTGTCACCTCTAGTGATAACTTTGTAATTGTACTCATATGTTGGAATGTATAATGCACCATTTGCTTCCGTACTCTGATTCTTGCCTGTACTGATGCTTAGCGTATATACGTGGGGGTATTTCTGACCTGCGTATATACGTCGCAGTGACGTCCCCGTACCCGCGGGATCGGGGCGTTACACTTCTCTTCTATGTTCCTTCCTAGATGTGCAAAACGCCTTCTTTGCTTCATGAACCTAGAAGTTCTTGCAAAAGCTAAGCAATGGCCTCCAAATATGGTACTAACCTGAAACTTATCTTAAATAAACTTATTAGTACCAAATAGCTCTTATTTGTTTTGTTATCATCAAAACTCTAAACAAATGTAGAGTGTAACCTTTTGGGCCAACAATCTCCCCCTTTTTGATGATGACAAAACAAATAGGCTATAAATAAAAATATAAGGGAGGAGAAAGCTCCCCCTCAAATTATGCTATATTAAACAAAGAAAAATAATATAATTTGTAATTTGCAAGTAAACATCATGAAACCAAAAACCATAAACATCATGAGATATACATCATGAAACCAAAAGCCATAAACACCATGAGATATAAAACACTTGCAAAACACTTAAACTCAAATTACAAGAATTCATGAAAACACATTAAAAACTAAAAACATATATAAACTCATATGGAACCAAAACCATATGAATTCATATTTCCATACATAAACTCATTCTCCCCCTTTTTGTCATACATCAAAAAGGGTCAAGAAAATATTGTTATTCAATAACACAAACATTAAGTTCACCACATATGAAAGAAAATCTAGCAAAATCAAGTGGTTTAGTGAAAATATCGCAAGTTGCAAATCCGTAGAAATATAATCAATATCTATATCTCCTTTCTCAAATGATCTCTAAGAAAGTGATATCTAATCTCAATGTGCTTGGTCTTACTATGTTGATTTGCATTCTTAGTCATATGTATAGTACTAGTATTATCACAAAATATTTTTATATGGTTATAATGCAAATCATAATCAAGGAGAGTATGTTTCATCCAAAGGACTTGTGCACAACAAGCCCCCGCGGCAACATACTCCGCTTCAGCGGTTGAGTGAGCTACGGAATTTTGTTTCCTAGAGGACCATGAAACAAGACAATTACCAAGAAATTGACATGTCCCACTAGTACTCTTTCTATCTACTCTACAACCCGCATAGTCGGCATCCGAATAACTCGTCATTGAAAAATCTCCGGTTTTCGGATACCAAAGACCCATTCCAATTGTGCCCTTAGTATAACGAATAATGCGTTTTACCGCAATAAGATGGGACTCTTTGGGACACGATTGAAATCTAGCACAAAGACACACACTAAACATTATGTCCGGCCTACTTGCCGTTAAATACAAAAGACTACCTATCATGCTTCTATACAATTTAATATCAACATTTTTACCTTGGTCATCCTTATCAAGCTTGGTTGTAGTTGCCATGGGAGTGTTTGCAAACTTTAGAGTCTTCAAGTCCAAACTTCTTTACGAGTTCCTTTGCGTACTTGGCTTGACATATGAAGTTCCCATCTTGCAATTGCTTGATTTGGAGTCCAAGAAGAAATTCAATTCACCCATGGAAGACATTTCAAACTCACATTGCATAACCTTTTCAAACTCCTTGCATAAAAACTCATTAGAAGATCCAAAAATTATATCATCAACATAAATTTGCACAATTAAAATGTCATTATCAACATGCTTAGTAAAAATAGTTGTGTCTACTTTGCCTTTGACAAAATTATTTGAGATGAAAAACTAGAAAGCCTTTCATACCAAGCTCTTGGAGCTTGTTTCAATCCATACAATGCTTTATCAAGTTTAAAAATAAAATTGGGATGAACATGATCAACAAAGCCGGGAGGTTGTTCAACATAAACTTCTTCATTTATAAAACCATTCAAAAATGCACTTTTCACATCCATTTGAAAAAGTTTAAAATTTTTAAAAGATGAAAAAGCTAGTGTCATCCGTATGGCTTCAAGCCGTGCTACGGGTGTAAAGGTCTCCTCAAAGTCAATTCCCTCAACTTGAGTGCAACCTTGGACCACTAACCTAGCTTTATTCCTAATGACATTACCGGACTCATCCATCTTGTTTCTAAAGATCCACTTAGTACCAATTATTGGTCTATCGTAGGGCCTAGGAACAAAGTGCCAAACTTGGTTGTGCTCAAATTGATTGAGTTCCTCTTGGCTAGCAACCAATATGAGTCCGCCTCGGCTTCGAGGATGCTTTTGGGTTCAAAATGAGAAATGAAAGCAAAGTTACCACATAAGTCATGGAGTTTGGAGCGAGTTGTTACCCCTTTAGATGCATCACCTAAGATGAGCTCCTTGGGATGATTTGCAGCATATCTCCAACCTTTAGGAAGCGTTGAGATCTTTCCTCTTTATCCTCTAGAACTTCACCAATGGATTCTTGCTTTTCTTCTTGAGCGGGTGAGTCCTTCAAAGATAGTGTCTCCATGTCTTCACCTAATGGGTCAATCTCTACAACATTCTCAACAACCACATTAGATTCTTCAATTTAACATGCATGGATTCTTCAATGGTAAGGGAAGATCTATTGAATACTCTATAAGCTTTACTAGTAGTAGAGTATCCAACAAAGATAGCTTCATAAGCCTTAGCATCAAATTTACCCAAGTTAGTATTCAAAACAAAACACTTGCATCCAAAAACTTTGAAATATGCAACATTAGGTTTTCTAGAATGATACATTTCAAAGATGTTTTGAAAGAATTTTTACACAAATAATTACAATTTGAAATATAGCATGCGGTGTTTACGGCCTCGGCCCATAAATATTGAGGAGGTCATATTCACTTATCATGGTCCTAGCCATCTCTTGAAGTGTTCTATTTTTTCTTTCTACGACTCCATTTTGTTGTGGAGTTCTAGGACATGACATTTCATGCTTGATTCCCTTTTCATCACAATAAGTCATGAAGAGTTGGTTAACAAACTCACCACCTCTATCACTCCTTATTCTCAAAATCAAAAACCTTTTTCTTTTTCGACCCTTTTTCGAAAAACTTTGAAATGAGAAAAAGTTTGATCTTTGTGTTCCAAAAAGAAAACCCAAGTGAAACGGGAAAAATCATCAACTAAAATAAATGCAAATCTACTACCATTTAAGCTCTTAGTTTTAGTTGGTCCAAAAAGATCCATATGAATTAATTCTAATGGCCTAGTTGACATGATATCCTTGATTGGTTTGAAGGAAGACTTGGTTTGTTTCCCAAGTTGGCACGCACCATAAATGAGGTCTTTCTCAAACTTCAAGTAAGGTATACCCTTCACCAATTCCTTAGAATTAATCCTAGAAAGATGGTCAAAAGATGCATGTCCTAATCTTCTATACCAAAGCCAAGAATTTTCATCGAAAGCATTCAAGCATTTAGTAGAACAATCTAAATTAAGCATGTCAATAATATAGACATTATTGTCACGAAAACCGGTAAGAATACAATCATTGGTTTTAACATCAAAAATCTTGCAAGAAGAATCATCAAAAACAACTTTAAGTCCACGGTTACAAAGTTGACTAATGCTAAGCAAGTTATGCTTCAAACCATCAACAAGAACTACATTTTCTAAAATAGGAGATGCACCAATTTGAATGTTACCTATACCGATGACAGTGCCCTTGGAGTCATCCCCGAATGTGATGTGCCACCTTCCATGTACCTTGATAGGGTTGTAAAGTTATTGATGTCCCATGTCATGTGTCTTGAACAACCACTATCAAGGTACCACCGCTCCTTACGTCTTGGAGCCTTGGTGTATACCTACATCAAACAATTTAGGACTTGATTTTGGTACCCATATTTTCTTGGGTCCTAAAGGGTTAGTGCCATGAACCCAAACAAGATTATTTGATCTATTTACTTGGTCATAACAAAATTTAGCCAAATGTCCATTTTTACCACAATAAGTACATCTATACACTCTACCATATTTAAAAGCATAGTGAGTGTGAGATTTGTGAGCATGTGTGGATTTAGCATGAGTGTGGTGTGTAGTGTGAGCATGGGAATCTTAATATGAGGATTTTTAGCATGAGAGGTGTGCTTTTTAGAAAACTTTTCTTCAAGTTTCTTTGTGTTAAAAGCACAATCTTTCAAAAACTTTTCAAATCAACCATTTTAGTTTTTAAAGAAGAAATTTCTTTTTCATCAACCTTAGGAAATTTTGCCTTACAAGAAATCTTGTAAGCACTAAATTCTTCTTGAATAGAAATGAGATTGGAAGAAATTTCATCTTTTTCTTTAGAAATCATAGCAAGTTGATTTTAAGAAAAGCAACTTCTTTTTCCAATTTTGAACACTCAATCTTTTTATTATCATAAGTTTCGGAGAGTTCAACAAAGCATGTACAAGAACTTCTTTACTTAATTCATCTTCTTCTTCATCAAGAGGATGAGAGGTTACCTTTGGTGTGTTTGCCATGAAACACATGTTTGCCGTATCCACCTCGTCTTCGGACTCGCTTTCCGAATCCAAGTTGCTTTGTACGCTTTCTTTTCCACCTGCTTCTTTGGCTTGAAGGAGGAAGTCATCTTCTTCTTGAACTCCGGGCAATCCGCCATGATATGTCCAGGCTTTCGGCAATTGTAGCAAATAATTCTTCTCTCCTCTTTACCTTCAAATTTTCTTCGGAA
Source organism: Agave tequilana (assembly GCA_038442645.1). NCBI lineage: Eukaryota > Viridiplantae > Streptophyta > Magnoliopsida > Asparagales > Asparagaceae > Agave > Agave tequilana. The sequence goes on along the minus strand of JAVJIF010025335.1, from coordinate 57,527 downwards.
GTTGAGCTTGTTCTTCTGGTACATCCTTTTGACATTTCGCACAAGAAGGGAGAGCTCCTCATCTTCTTCTTCATCTTCTTCATCGTCCTCAAGAGTGGATGAAGATTTGAAGGCTATGGACTTCTTCTTTAGCGGAGCGGCCTCTTCTCTTGCCTTCTTTTCTATCTCATGGGTCTTTAAGTTCCTAATGAGACTGATGAGGTCCATTTCATCCTTGTCGTTCAATTCTTTCAAGGTGGTGGCCTTTATCTCCCATGATGAAGGAAGAGCCCGATCACTTTTCGCACCTTTTGGTCATTGGAGATATCATCACCTAAAGTGGAAAGAGCATTGGTGATTTTAGTAAACCTTGTAATCATGCAATCAATGGTTTCATCATCAATCATTTTAAAAGATTCATATTGGGACCTCAAGAGATCTATCTTAGCTCTCTTGACTTGTGATGTCCCCTTGTGTGTGACCAACAAGTGTTGCCAAATCTCATAGGCGGATTGGCAATGAATTACCCGTGTAAGGTCATCCTCATTCAAGGCGGTTAGAAGGGAATTTTGGCCTTGGAGTTAGCCTCGTATTCTCCAAAGGTAAAGTCGGACCATGTGTTTTTCATCACTATCGGGTCTAACATAGGGTTTGGTCAAGGATTTTGCCACTAAGCTACCTAAAGATTGTAAAAAGATAGTCATCCTAACCTTCCAAATAGGGAAATTAAGTCCATCAAATTTAGGAGGAGTTTTGATGTTGATGTTGTCGGCCATGTTTACTAGTGAATGAATGGATGAATGCAAATATTGATTAGCAAATTTTTAGGATCTCTCTAAGGATGTTAAGCCAAACCTAGAGTCCAAGCTCTGATACCATTGAAAATCACCTAGAGGGGGGGTGAATAGGTGATAATGCTAATCAATGCACAAATAAAAATTATGATGCAACAATCTCCCAAAACAAGACTAGAAGCCGGATTCCCCGTGAAGGGCTCTGAACTCCTTCCTCGTGATTCCTCTGGATATGAGTTGGAGGTGCACAATGCAATCTTGTTGTATGGGACTTTGATTGACAAGATGAATGAACACAAGTGAATATTGCAATGAAATAGAGAGCAAGTAATAAGAGCAATGAAAGTAAAGTAAGAAGTAAGAGCAAGTAAACCAAACGCAAACACCGAGAATTTTTCCGAGGTTCGAGCACCCAGCTCTACGTCCCTGCCTTCTCCAGAAGGATTTCTAACCACTATAACTTCACAAAGATGTTACAAATACACCGGAGTACCCAACTCCACAATCTCAAGTACAAGTTCTCTCTTGGTGATCAAAAGACCACAAACTCTCTTTTGAAAATGTCTCTTCCCTTACAAAAATCCTTGTAGAATGATGAGAGGATTGAAGCTCTTGTGTGTAAGTGAAAAGAGAAAAGAAATCAGAGAGTTTTGAAAAACACTTCAGAAAATGAGAGAAATATTCAGCACAAACACCAAGAAACAAAGCTCTTTTGAATGCCTTAACTTTTAAAACTTTTGCAAATTTTTCTTGTTGTGAACCTCTCCCCAAACACCCTTATTTATTGTAGAGGGCTAGGGTTTAGAGATAAAACATACTTAAGGCCAATTAGGAAGTATTAGGGTCAGCAAATAACATTTAAACACTTATTAGGGAGAAAAAGATAAAATGAAACATGTTTAAAATTATAGCCGTTACTGTACAAACGGCTATTCCGGTCGACCGGTCGGTCGACCGAAGTTCAAAAATAAGAGCCGTTGCCGACTCTCGATCGACCGCCCAGTCGACCGAAAAATACAGAGAGCAATGTCTTACAGTCAGGCATGTTCCGGTCGACCGCCCGGTCGACCATGAAACGTGCACACGGATACGCACTGCTGCCAGAACCTCGGTCGACTGGGTCGGTCGACCGACTTGACCTGACACAGGGTCGGCCGACCGGACGGTCGACCGGCTCAGGTCAAAGGCCAAAACAAAACAGAATTTTGAAGATGATTTGATTTTTAATAAAATATTTTTTGAATAGGGATAATATAAAATATAATAATGAATTTGTAAACAGAAGATTGTATATTAAAATATTTTGTACATATTATAGGAAATATTTTTGGAAATAAGATGTGCGCAAAAACGTGTGTGATAGAGCTTCAAACCTATTCACTATTCTTTAACAAAACTATAAAGCTAGAAACAAATCTAATGAATTATCTTGAGCAATCTTGAAGTCTTGAGCCATGCAATGCCTTGCTAGAGCCTTCTCTTCTATGTTCCTTCCTAGATGTGCAAAACGCCTTCTTTGCTTCATGAACCTAGAAGTTCTTGCAAAAGCTAAGTAATGGCCTCCAAATATGGTACTCACCTGAAACTTATCTTAAACAAACTTATTAGTACCAATAGCTCTTATTTATTTTGTTATCATCAAACTCTAAACAAATGGAGAGTGTAACCTTTTGGGCCAACAGTAGTTTCATTCTATACATGCATGCTTAACTTTTAAACAAACTTATTTTGACTTTCCTATTCATGTGTTGAAAAATCATGTTTGATAAAATACAAGTTTTGGTTTTTGGTAAAACTTTCAAAACACAAAATGTTTCAATTGCTTGATATTTGAGTTGAAATTTTTATCACATGTTTATATTTTAATACAAAATGATAAAACTATTTTTGTGTATTTTTAGTAGACTTATAAGAATTTTTAGAAATATTTTTACATGTTTTTCGGACCCAGTAAATTGGCTGTCAGGCTTTGGCGGTCGACCGTATGCCAGAGCCGTCGACCGCTTGGTCGACCGACGTGCACAGGTTTGTGCACATCTGGCCAGGCAATGGGCCGGTCGACCGGTCGGTCGACCGGACCAGAGAGCTTTGCTCTCTGTATCTGGGCAGTCGACCGGGATGCCCAACGGTTATATTTGGGACCATTGGCGGTCGACCGGCCGGTCGACCGCAGGCCTGTCAGGCTGACAGATCAGCCTAACGGCTAGTTTCTTGGGGAGCATATATATACCCCATTTCTTGGGGTTTTATACAAGATTTTTAGAGCCAAAATTTCCAGACTTTCTCTATTGTTTTAAACAAGTTTTCAAAGAGTTTTGTGCCAAAAAGATCAATCTTATTTGTTTTAGGTTTTTGGAAAATCAAAGAAAATAGTATTTTGGGAGATTTGTGTTTATTCTTCATTTATATTATCTTCAACAGTTTTCCCAAGATTATTTCTTTGAGTTTTGTTTTCCAAACACCTAGTTTTCCCACTTGAGATATCATCTATCCTATTCTATAAGATCTTTTATTTGTGGGAAAAGAGATTGTGTTTGTGGTCTTTTGTGATCACTAGTTGTAAACCCTTTCATTGTTGGGTTGCTCCCTCTTTGGTAGAGGTTGAGATTGTTGTTTGCTCCCTCTAGTGAGAGGTGGAGTTTGGTTTGTATCCCTCTTCGGTAGAGGTGATTGTGGTTGTTTGGCTACGGGCCTACCCCTCGGTTGTGAGGTGGTGTTTGAGAGAGGAGTTCGGTACTCCCTTGTTGTACAAATCCTCCTCGGTGGAGGTTCCCTCGGTGGGAGTCCTCAGTGGATAAGATAGTGGATTAGAAATCCTTCTCGGTGAAGGTGGGGACGTAGAGCTAGGGGCTCGAATCTCGGAATATATCTTTGTGTTTGCGTTTGATCCATTGTCTCTTAACCCTCTCTCTCTTTTATTTGTGCAAAGCATCATTTATTCATTCATATCTTATTGCTTGTATTTGTGCCTTGCATTATTTCATATTGTTCATCTTTATATGCTTGGCTTGCTTGTGTGTGCCTCACTTATACTTAACCACAAGAGCTTCATATAGCACCTCAACCCTTATCTTGGGGAATCAAGAGGAGTTAGTTCAGAGCCCTTCACGGGGAATTCGGTTACACTTGTTGGTTATATTAAGTTTGTGCAAATTTGTTTTAGCTTCCGCATTTAGTTTCTAGATTAGTCATATCACCTATTCACCCCCTCTAGGTGATTTCAATTGGTAATAGAGCCTACGCTCCTGATACTTTAGGTTTAACAACCTAGGAGTGAGATCCTTGTTTGCTAATCTACCATTTGCATTTGCACATTTGTTTGCTTGCACACATTTAGTTTGCACTCATGGATAGCCCTCCTATGTTTGATATTTCTAGACTTGATATTTAGAAGGTCAAGATGAGTTGCTATTTGAAGACCCTTGGCTTGCATGTCTTTCTTGCCGCTGCCAAGAAATGCTATCTTGGTAATAGCAATCATATAGGGGCCAATGCACAAGCCCTTGAGGCTATTAGAAGCAGGCTTTCAAAAGATTATCTTATGCTTGTTTCTAATCTTGATTCCGCTTTTGTAGTGTGGAACAAGTTGACCACAACCACCACCTCCAAGCTTCAATTGTCAATCCAACCGGAGGAATCTAGTGGAGAATCTGAGTCACAATGCTTAATGGTCCAAGGGAATGACTCCCTTGAGGTACAATCAGAATCTCAATTAGATGCTAATGATGCTAGTTCTTCATGTGATGATTATGTTGATGCCAATGCTTTAAATGAAGAACTTTCTATTGTTTGTGAAAATTAATTGAATTATATAACAATTTGAAAAAGAAAAGTTTAGGCCTTAACAATGAAAATAAAATTTGATTTCTAGACTTGACATTGTTTTGTAAGAGAAAGAGGAGATTTCTAATGAAAGGGATTCATTGAAATCTCAACTTGAACTTGCACTAAAAGAAAATGAATTTTCGAAGAATAAAAATGATTGTGATGTTTTGAAGAAAAATAAAGTTCTAACTTCAAAAATTGTTTTTTGTTTTAAAAGAAAATGATTCTTTAAAAAGAGAAATTGATTTTATTTCAAAAGAGTTAGAAATTTGTTTAAATAAAATAAATCTTTGAAAATGATATTGTTTCTCATATTTGCCATGCTTCACCTAGAACACCTATTGCATGTGCCACCTCTTCTTTAATTGAAAAAGATATATCCATACTTAAGAAGAGTGTAGATTGTTTGGGCTCCATTATGAGCCAATGTGCCATGAACCATACACGCTTGGAATCCTTGGTTCGAAAGAAACAAGTTCCATCTTTTCATGCACACCCCCCACGGCATACACATGCTACTCACGGTCACAAACATCACACTATGTATGCTCATGTGTACACTTATACACATTGTGGACGTAAGGGCCACCTTGCTAAATTTTGTTATGATAGAATACATGTTTCTAATTTAGCAAATAAATTTGTTTGGGTTAGGAAAGATGCTAACCCCCATGGACCCAAAAAGTTGTGGGTACCAAAGACCACCCCTCTTATGTTTGATATAGGTGTGGGCTCTCACATGACGTGAGAGTATAGGTACCTTGGAGTGGATGCGTTCCGAGCTTCATGGAGATTATTAGGATACATCACTTTCAAGGGATGTTTGGTGGGAGGACCACCTTATTTTGGAGACATAGAGAGTTACCTCATAGGTTTTGGTAACGGTCTCTAACTCCTAATTATTGTTTACATGCTTTTCATGTTCATTATCTTTAGCATGATTTGATGTTTTTACATTATTATGAAATGTCATGTTTATTAGATCATTGACATGCATGTATAGCCTTTGAGACACCCATGTTTAATATGGACTATTATTTTTGTGTTCTCACCATTGTTTAGCTATCATGTTTATCACAGCTCTAATAACATATGGATTTATAATCATGTTTATGTTTATCATGATGATTTTGTCTTGTTTTTATGCTTCATGTTTTGAATAGATGTTTAAATGTTAGTTTTCATTAAGACTAGGTATATATTTGTGCATATAGAAGGCCACAAATAAATCTATATATGTTTGTGCTTGAATGCCTATTTGTTCCCATTAGATGTGTTAGTATAGTCTAGTTTTGATGATCATGCATTTTAAACTTGTATTCCCATTTTTGGATTTGTTTCAAGTTTTTGTGTTTATGTTTAACTTCATGTATATGTCTATTTTATCCAAACTATTGTTTATACATATACATCCTTTGAGCCACGTGCCTTAATGCATATACATTTGTGGACTCGTTGTGTTTAGGATATGAATGTATACTTTAGTTTGTATAAGACATACATATGCCTTGAAGTATAAATTGTTTTTAATGAAAATTTGGTTTTTCATGTTTTTCATATTTTAAGGAATATTGAGCTTAATGCCTATTTTCGTGACCTTGTATTTCACATATATCTTGTACACTCACCTTATTTATGGTTTCTCATGATTTTGTTTTCATGAGTATGATATGTGCCTTATTATTTTTGAATGTTTAGTGCCATGTGATTTACATGTGTTTTCATGAAAAATATTTTTATTTTATTTCTTACTTGAAGGATTTTGTACTAGTTTACAAATTTTTCATATAACTAGTTACGGTATTCTTCATATGGTAGAGTTTTCAACTAACTTTATTTTTCAATCCTATTTTTGAAAACCCCTACCTTCTATGCGTGGATGGATGGGAGATCATGCTCATATATGCTTTATAGTGAAAATCATTTTAAACTTGAACATGGTTGGGAGATTAGGAATATGAGATATACATTTGAGATTATTGTTGTTTCAATTGGTATCATTGGATTCTTTCAATTGGTATCAATTTTGACTTTTATTGTATACTCATACATTTCCGTATATGTATGCTTGCATTTCAAAGAATATCAATTTCAATTGGTATCTATTTTTCATACATATATATATTTGTGTTTATGCTAAGCTTGAGTTTCAATTTTGTTTCAATTGATTAGTTTTCAATTGGTATTCATATACAAGCTTATGCAATGTTTCTTTTGGTATTTCATAAAGGGGGAGAAAATTTGTATTTCATATTTCAATTGGTATTTGATTTCCACTCCCTTACTTTACGATAGAAAATATTAAATTTCCATTTTGGTATCATTTGCTTTTAAAAAATAATAATTTCAATTGGTATCAAGATTTATGTTTAGGAATTCAATGTTTATAATGTTTAATTTCTATTGATATCAAGATGCACTACTTTGACACATTCTTAATTGGTATCAAATATATTTTATTGAGAAAATTCAAATTGTGTTTTAATAAAAATATTAAAAATATTTTGATATGATTGCATATATGCAAGGAGAGCTTAACATCTCTTCTACATATAGATTTATGTTGAGTGTATCTTATAATGAGGAGCTTGACAACTCTTCTTTATGCGATACACGTGTATAGGGAAGCTTCACATCTCTTCTTATACATTGTATATTTTGTGTTATGTGAATTAGGGCTTGTCATTCTTTCTTCATGTAATGCATATATGTAGGGAAGTTAACTTAGCGTCTTCCTCTTCATGAATGTATATCGCATATATTCTTATTATTGATTTGTTTGTTTGAACCCTTTATTGATTCTTTGTTTTCGAACAAAAAGGGTGAGAAAAATGTTTTATTTTTACTTGGACCCCTTTGTTGATGATTGACAAAAGGGGAGAAGTATTTGTCGTTTATGCATGTTTTATATGCATGTTTTGTTTTATTTATTAGTTTGTTGTTTAATTGTTTAATTGGTATCAAGAGCATTATTTAAGAACATGTTTTTATTGATATCAAGAGTACGTTTATGCATGATGCATTTCATATGTTTAGTATCATTTACATGTTTGTGTATTTGGTATTTTATTTTATGCATATCTATGCATTCATGTTTAAGAGCTTTCATTGCATATTTATTATGTTTATTGTTATGCATGAGTTAAGGGGGAGCTTCTTTGAAGCTTAACTCTAATCCATGCATATATAACTCCATGAGTTTTGTCATCATCAAAAAGGGAGAGATTGTTGGCCTAGAGGCCTTCCACTCTAGTTTTGATGATGATTAACTCATGTAGTTATGTTTACTATAATCTTGTGATTTTAGTTTCAGATCATTTAGCAAGATATTAGTTGGTGATTGCTTCAACAAGATGAGTTTTGAAGCCTTCACATGGTGATTCCAGAGCCCAAGCATCAAGATCATACATTCACTCATTGGAGTCTAGCTCGTGGATCACAGTTTGGACCGAGTCGACTTGAAGATGAAGATCGTCAAGAAGACTTAGGTATCCATAGTTTAGTTTAGTGTGTTTTAGATCTATTTGTAAAGATAAGAATAGTTGATATGCTCAAGTGCACAACACACACGTTTTATGTTTGGATATTGGTTTTTCGTTTTTGGCTTAACCAATATTTGTTTTCATGAATAGTTGATCAAACAAGTTTAATTGGTTTATGTATAGTAGTTTCATTCTATGCATGCATGCTTAACTTTTAAACAAACTTATTTTGACTTTCCTATTCATGTGTTGAAAAATCATGTTTGATAAATACAAGTTTTGGTTTTTGGTAAAACTTTCAAAACACAAAAATGTTTTAATTGCTTGATATTTGAGTTGAAATTTTTATCACATGTTTATATTTCAATACAAAATGATAAAACTATTTTTGTGTATTTTTAGTAGACTTATAAGAATTTTTAGAAATACTTTTAACATGTTTTTCTGACCCAGTAAATTGACTGCCCGGCTTTGGCGGTCGACGTATGCCAGAGCCGTCGACCGCTCGGTCGACCAACGTGCACAAGTCTGTGCACGTCTGGCCAGGCAATGGGCCGGTCGACCGGTCGGTCGACCGGACCAGAGAGCTTTGCTCTCTGTATCCGGGCGGTCGACCGGGATGCCCCAACGGTCATATTTAGGACCGTTGGCGATCGACCAGCCGGTCGACCGGACCAGAGAGAGCTTTGCTCTCTGTATCTGGGCGGTCGACCAGGCGGTCGACCGGGATGCCCCAACGTCATATTTAGGACCGTTGGCAGTCGACCAGCCGGTCGACCGCAGACCTGTCAGGCTGACAGATCAGCCTAATGGCTAGTTTCTTGGGGAGCCTATATATACCCCATTTCTTGGGGTTTTGTAAAGATTTTTAGAGCCAAAATTTCCAGACTTTCTCTATTGTTTTAAACAAGTTTTCAAAAGAGTTTTGTGCCAAAAGGATCAATCTTATTTGTTTTAGGTTTTTAGAAAAATCAAAAAAAATAGTATTTTGGGAGATTTGTATTTATTCTTCATTTCTATTATCTTCAAGTGTTTTCCCAAGATTATTTCTTTGAGTTTTGTTTTCCAAACACCTAGTTTTTCCACTTGAGCTATATCATCTATCCTATTCTATAGGATCTTTTATTTGTGGGAAAAGAGATTGTGTTTGTAGTCTTTTGTGATCGCTAGTTGTAAACCCTTTCATTGTTGGGTTGCTCCCTCTTTGGTAGAGGTTGAGATTGTAGTTTGCTCCCTCTAGTGAGAGGTGGAGTTTGGTTTGTATCCCTCTTCGGTAGAGGTGATTGTGGTTGTTTGGCTACGGGCCTACCCCTCGGTTGTGAGGCGGTGTTTGAGAGAGGAGTTCGGTACTCCCTTGTTGTACAAATCCTCCTCGGTGGAGGTTCCCTCGGTGGAAGTCCTCGGTGGACAAGATAGTGGATTAGAAATCCTTCTCGGTGAAGGCGGGGACGTAGAGCTAGGGGCTCGAACCTCGGAACATATCTTTATGTTTACGTTTGATCCATTGCCTCTTAACCCTCTCTCTCTTTTATTTGTGCAAAGCATCATTCATTCATTCATATCTTATTGCTTGCATTTGTGCCTTACATTATTTCATATTGTTCATCTTTATATGCTTGGCTGGCTTGTGTGTGCCTCATTTATACTTAACCACAAGAGCTTCATATAGCACCTCAACGCTTATCTAGGGGAATCAAGAGGAGTTAGTACAGAGCCCTTCACGGGGAATTCGGCTACACTTGTTGGTTGTATTAAGTTTATACAAATTTGTTTTAGCTTCCGCATTTAGTTTCTAGATTAGCCATATCATCTATTCATCCCCCCCCCCCCCCCCCCCCCCCCCCCCGGTGATTTCAACAACTGTATTTGATTGTATGTAGGTTCAGAGTTCACTTGCATGCAACCAGTATCGACCCTACCATAACCTGCTGCTCCAACAAGCTAGCTGTTATGTAGTGGTACGTGGGCTGCTTTACTGGCTTCGAGATACAGCCTTAAATGGATGGCAACTTTACAGTACCAGTAGCATGGTTTAATACATGTCAACCACTAAATTCATCACTTTATGACCATACCCAACACTCAAATACAAGTTAAGAAGCACCTATTTTTTGTGTAGCTCTCTTTACTTCTCTGCAGGTTAGATGTGAGGTGACAGTTGTCGTCCACACTTTATGTCCAACTAGCTTGGTCCTTGTCCCTCACCTTTCTTCTCTATGTTAGAATTACTTTCCTTATTGATGTACTTATGGATCCTGCTTGTCGAAATTCTATAGTGTAGAATGATTAAGAATATGGTATACTGATATCGTGGAATTGGAAAACGATTCTTGATGTCATAGTTGGTATCAAATAAGATTTTTTTTTTTTTTAAACAAATGTGGAGCTAAATAAGGACGTAAAGCTCATGAATGCTGAAAGTGGTTTATTTATTTATTTATTTATTTTTCTAAAAATGCTTTGTTGACTAACCATCTGTTAGCATGGTCTGCATTCTTAATATGACCACAAATTTCTCGACTGCTTTACATTCACATTTTGAAATAAAACTTAAACATTGGTCAGGTCATGGTAAATATATTTCCTGGTAGTTGCAAGTCCTAGAACTCATAGTTCAAAGTCACGGTCTCGGCCGCCGACTCGGCAGGCACAGAGACGCATCAGTCGCGACGTCTCGAATCAGTCTCGGACGATACACACAAAATGCTACATAAAAAACTCAAAAAAATCTGAAAAAATCATTACAAATTTTTTTTTAAAAAAATGTAAACATTAATTTTATGTATCACATGTTCAAAACAAGTTTGCTTTGAGGGGTAATTGGGAAATATGATGATTTGGAGGGATAAATTTAAGAAATATGATGATTTGAGGGGTAAATTTAGAAAATAAAGAAGATTTAAGGGGTAAATATGAGAAAACCCCAAAAAAATAAAAAAATAGAGAAAAAAATAAAAGATAAGAGATAGAGATCGGGTTAGATCTCGCTCTGGCTCTCTCTCCCCTCTCCCTCCCTCCGATCTTTCTCTCTTTGTCTCTCTCCCTCCGATCCATCTCTGTCTCTCCCTCTCTCTTTCCCTCGTTCCCTCCGCCACTCTGAGAGAGTGGAGGCAGGTATGGAGAGAGGGGGAGGGGGAGAGAGGGAGAGAAAGGGAGGGGGAGAGAGATCAGAGGGAGGGATATAGGCGAACGAGGGTGGGCGAACGTCGACGAGATCCATATTTGTGTTGTTGTTTTTTTTTTTTTTTTTTGCTTTTTGCTTTTTTCGCTCGGGATTGGGGATGAATCGGGTTCGACTCGGTCGAATCAGTCGAGTCAATCCGAGTTGTATCGTGACTCGGCCGAGTTGGCTCCGAGTCAGTTGAAAGTGAGATGGATCTTTGAATCGGGTCTCGGACTCGTCTCGCCACCGGCCGAGTCGGATAACCGTGCCTAGAACAGCTGGGAACATGACGTGCTAATCCAAATATGGATCTGTCACTAGGATATTAGATATGTTTTTGCTTTTGTTTTACTAATTCACAGGAGGTTCCAGCAGTATGTAAAAGCTCTCATACTGATTTTTACCAGTCTTGTCACGTGATAAAAGGTAATCTACTATGGTGGAATCTTTATGATTAATCACTTCCGAGATGTCCGGTACATGTGGAGCATGTGTATGAAAACCTTGTTCATTTTCTCAATGTTTTTTGTTTTTTATTTTTCTCGCTTGGAATAGAGGCCATAGCCTGATGCAAGCGGGATTTCAATCCCGGACCTCTTACCCACTGTAAAGAGATTTTTCTATTATGGTGTTGTGACACTTAATGTATTTTTCTTAATGATATAACTTTGTATTGAGGAATATCTAGAATAAAATATATCAAATGCTATAAATGTAAATTAATCCAATTACGCTCTCTTAAGTAGACTGTACTCTCCCAAGAATAATATTTAACCAATTTTAATGGTAAGTAATCTTATAGAACTTCAGTATCCTTTTAAGACGGATGCGAGTCTATGACACAATTCAATTTCATGCTCGTCAGGTGCTTGCATTATAATAGTGGAGATATCCATTCTAAGAAAAACATATGCTATGAAAATCTTATCAACTACTAAGGCAAAGCTGATTACAATAAATTCAGTGAATAACAGTATATAAAATTTCAAGATGATGGAAACTGATATAAATGCATGTAACACCCTTATCGCTTCATCATGATTTATTAGCACTTCACATCCCTGCAAGGGTATTAGTGCTAGTAATAAGGCTGGGTATCAGATGCTAAATGCAGGTTAGTAGCTGTTGGGCATCAGTAGGCAACTTGCCCTAAAAAAAGGGAAAAATGGGGCCCTCTCACATTTCAGGTTTTAGGTTTGAGAGAGATGCCACTGTTTATATGAATATAACACTGTTTTATCGTCTTAACCTGAGCTAGCTGATATCTGATAAAAAGCATTTTCACACTGATGCAGGTCGTTTTGGGCGAGGTCAGATGCAGAAACCTTTTGAAGACGCCACCTTTGCACTCAAAGTGGGGGAGATGAGTGACATTGTGGACACTGACAGCGGCGTCCATCTCCGGCTGATGCAAGCGCTGCTACTCTGATATTCACGGTCATTGTGGCGACTTTAGAATAAGTGGTGATTGAGGGAACCAACTCTACCATGGTTCCTAAATGAACTGGCGACACTTTGCGATCAGGATTTGCTTTAATAGATTGAGCTGCAATGTCTTTGTAATCTTTCAGTAATGGAATCCTAATGTTCAGTTTGCACGAGAAACTTGATTAATTCATGAAATGTTTGGTTGTGTTTGTAATGAGACTGGGAGTAATAAGATTCTGACATTTGATTCTGCATCCCATGAATTGGATTGACAAACTTATGTGGTACATAATTTTCTTGTTATTAAGCTTTGAGTATCAATCTCTACAGATCACATGACGGCTGTGCGACATACCACCATGCAGGTTTCAGTTGAAACAGTAGCCTGGTTGTTTCAATTGCAAAAATTTACTGCTGATGCAATTGCGTGTGAAAGAAGGTGAAATTTATATGATGCCAGATGCAGGTGATGTGAGTTTTGGAGATATATATATTTTTTTTAAAATATAGGGATATTTTGGTGGGCTTGCAGTCACCTCTCAGATTAATTTCCTGCACACCATAGCTTGATTCTCTTTAGTGTGATGGGAAAATTTCGGGGCATATGTCATGAGATAAATATCACCTCTCATGAGATTCAAATCGGTGATCATTGAGGAGTAAATCCAACGGCTTACCGATGAGATGAGGATTGACTTTGGGGATACCTATATAATAAGTTTTTGCAACCCTATTTGCATTGCAAGTTGCAACTTCTGCTCTTGGGGCAAGTTATTTGTTTTCATGTTTACGAGGAAACGCGATTTTAACTTCTTTATTTTTCACTCAGCTTGCAATATACTTTTGCTGTCAACTCCCTATTTTATTTTTACAATGCAAACAGTTCAGAGAATATTGTTATTATATTCTGATCTTTCTATTAAGAAGTTCATTTGGCAATTTTTATATCACGAGAAGGTTTTTTTTTTTGGAAAAAAATAATTAAGGATTGTGTAGCAATCCAAGATCCTGTTAGCACCGAAATCTGGGTCGTAACAGTTTATCCCACGGACTCACGTCTTAAAAAGAGATGAAAAGTATATCTACGTGATAAATATTATTAAAATATTAAAAGAAAATTTTTGTTACAGTTATTTACTTTGCTTCATAATTTAAAAAAAAAAAAACTAGTTTCATAATTTTGTTCGCTACTGTCTCATCCATGTCAGCATAAATTGATTCCTCCCAACCACCACTTCTTTATATATTTTGTTTTTTCTTTTACCGTTTTCGATCACCCCCGACGTTACTCTCCCCTTAATCTTGACCCGGATGCAGAGTAATTCGCGGATCGACCTTCACGGTCAAGTCGCCGTGGGGGTTGAAAGAGGGACGAGGATCCCCTCCCAGAGATTTCAGGGGGTGGAGGCTCTGGACCAATTTTTTTTATAATCAACCTTTTGCAGATCTACTTTGTTCGTGCTTACGATGAGATCTGTTTGTGTTTTTTTGATCCATGTGGTATTTAGATCTGGAAAATATTGGGGATCATTCGATATCAGTGAATTGGGGTCTGATGATGATGATGATGCTGATATGAGGACTGTGACTCATGACCGCAATCATCTGTGAGGACTGCGAGTTTTTTATTAGAAACTTGCAAATATGGTCGGCAGTCTTTTATTGATTGAAAATTAGGGCATTTTGCGAAGACTGCACTCATTGTTGCAGTCTCAATATAGATTGAAAATTTGTTTTTTTGAGGACTGTGATCATGGACGTAATCCTAATAAATACTAAAAAATAAGACATTTCTGTGAGAACTGCGATTATGATCCTAATCCTAATAAAAACTAAAAATAAGACATTTTTGTGAGGACCGCAACTATGATTGCAGTCCTCTAATCGCAATCTTAATAAGAGAATTGTGATCATGATCGCAATCCTATATAAAACTCAAAAACATGCTCTAATAAAGAGTACTATGATCATAGTCGCAGACATATAAAAACTCAGAAACGTGTACTAATAAAGAGGACTGTGATCATAGTTGCAGTCTCAAAAATAGAGCGTTTTTTCGAGGACTGCGAGCATTATCGCAAACCTCAGAAATAGAATTTTTTGTGAGGATTGTGATCATGGTCGTAGTCATATATATATATATATATATATATATATATATATATATATATATATATATATATATATATATATATATATATATATATATATATATATATAATATATATATATATATATATATATATAGGGCTATCTGTACCTCAGCCTGCGGGCTGAGAGAGTTTCTCAGCCTGCGGGACGTGGCTGAATATAGGCCACACATCGGTCGCAGAGTGTGGGCGCCACAAAAAGTCAAAAAATCCCGCCTAAACAATCGTGAATCAAAATGACAAAAATACCCCTTTTAAATGACGACTGCGACTTCTAGCATTCAAAAGTAAAAAAATATTCACCTTTATATAATGCTTGTTACTAGTATATTATCTCATACCTAAAAACTATATTTTTACTCAATCATCCGTAGTTCCCCCACCGATCCTACTACGGATGCAATTTATGGTCGCAGTTAATCATTTATCAGTTCCCAATGCTACTTTGGTCGCAATAATTACTGTTTTGGAGTTCAAAGTAATTTAAAGTTATAGTGTATTAACTTTTAAACTGTTTTGGATAACTGAACAGTCACCTAGGAAGTATACAATTTTTGGGAAAAGATAGAAAATATATTTGAGAGATATTCACGTGGTCAAAGAGCTTAAACCTTTTGGAATTCCGGGATTAAAAGTATGTAAAGGGTCATGAGCAAAGGATTAAAAACATACTAAGTTATTTTTGCTCAAACTAGTTACTCTTAACTGTTCTGAAAATAAGTTCAAAAATGTCTTCACCATCACCACCGTCTTCACCGGAAAGAAGCCAATACATTCAAACAATGTCTTCACCATCACCACCGTCTTCAACGGAAAGAAACCAATCATCAAATGATGATTTTATGTTTAGTTCTGAAACAATGTCTCGCTACGGGTCAGAATCTGAGATTGATACAGACGACCCTTTCTGGGAGTTCATTGATGAACCAAAACACAAAAATGACCGTAGTATTAATCAACAACATAACTGCGACCTTGGTCGCAGTTGGTGGTATTTATAAATAATCAACAACAATACTGCGACTTTGGTCGCAGTTGATGGCCGCAGTCTTAAAAAAAAAAATCTGCAACCTTGGTCACGGTTTTTTGGTCGCAATGTCGACCCTGGTCGCAGTTGTTTCTGTTTGCACTGTAGTCTTATGTGACCTTGGTCGCAGTGTGGTCTCTGGTCCAAGTTGTTTTGTTTGCAATGCATGACTGCGACCAAAGGTCGTAGTTTATTAAAAAACAAAGTCGCAGTCCATGTAATGCAACCCTAGATTGCAGTTGCCGGCCATCTTTATCAATAACAACACTGCGACCTTGGTCGCATTTCACCATGTACACTGCGATGAAAGACTTTGACTAAGGTCGCAGTTTAAATGTACAATGCGACCAAGACTCTGACTACATTATATACAAAAAAAATTAAACTATAAAGTAGAATTTTATCGCAGGCTGAAAACAATGATCTGAAAAGATTTTATATTTTCAAAAAAAAATTTATCCCAGGCTGAAAAGGAGAAACTACATCTTTCAAAAAAGAGGTAAAGAAATAAGGCGAAAAGTAATTTATATTCTATAAAGAGCGGCAAAATAAAAGGGGGGAAAAATAATAATAAACAATAAGGAAAAGTTATCATAAGGGGTATTTGGTAATTTAACTTCTACCTAAAAGCAGACCGCAAGTCAGTGAGGTGACAAATCGAGCCACGTCACCGCAGGCTGAGAGAGTACTCTCAGCCCGCGGGCTGATATACATTTTTCTCATATATATATATATACCTCACTGACTTGCGGTCTGCTTTTAGGTAGAAGTTAAATTACCAAATACCCCTTATGATAACTTTTCCTTATTGTTTATTATTATTTTTCCCCCCTTTTATTTTGCCGCTCTTTATAGAATATAAATTACTTTTCGCCTTATTTCTTTACCTCTTTTTTGAAAGATGTAGTTTCTCCTTTTCAGCCTGGGATAAATTTTTTTTTGAAAATATAAATCTTTTCAGATCATTGTTTTCAGCCTGCGATAAAATTCTACTTTATAGTTTAATTTTTTTTGTATATAATGTAGTCAGAGTCTTGGTCGCATTGTACATTTAAACTGCGACCTTAGTCAAAGTCTTTCATCGCAGTGTACATGGTGAAATGCGACCAAGGTCGCAGTGTTGTTATTGATAAAGATGGACGGCAACTGCAATCTAGGGTTGCATTACATGGACTGCGACTTTGTTTTTTAATAAACTACGACCTTTGGTCGCAGTCATGCATTGCAAACAAAACAACTTGGACCAGAGACCACACTGCGACCAAGGTCACATAAGACTACAGTACAAACAGAAACAACTGCGACCAGGGTCGACATTGCGACCAAAAAACCGTGACCAAGGTTGCAGATTTTTTTTTTTAAGACTGCGGCCATCAACTGCGACCAAAGTCGCAGTGTTGTTGTTGATTATTTATAAATACCACCAACTGCGACCAAGGTCGCAGTTATGTTGTTGATTAATACTACGGTCATTTTTGTGTTTTGGTTCATCAATGAACTCCCAGAAAGGGTCGTCTGTATCAATCTCAGATTCTGACCCGTAGCGAGACATTGTTTCAGAACTAAACATAAAATCATCATTTGATGATTGGTTTCTTTCCGTTGAAGACGGTGGTGATGGTGAAGACATTGTTTGAATGTATTGGCTTCTTTCCGGTGAAGACGGTGGTGATAGTGAAGACATTTTTTGAACTTATTTTCAGAACAGTTAAGAGTAACTAGTTTGAGCAAAAATAACTTAGTATGTTTTTAATCCTTTGCTCATGACCCTTTATATACTTTTAATCCCGGAATTCCAAAAGGTTTAAGCTCTTTGACCACGTGAATATCTCTCAAATATATTTTCTATCTTTTCCCAAAAATTGTATACTTCCTAGGTGACTGTTCAGTTATCCAAAACAGTTTAAAAGTTAATACACTATAACTTTAAATTACTTTGAACTCCAAAACAGTAATTATTGCGACCAAAGTCGCATTGGGAACTGATAAATGATTAACTGCGACCATAAATTGCATCCGTAGTAGGATCGGTGGGGGAACTACGGATGATTGAGTAAAAATATAGTTTTTAGGTATGAGATAATATACTAGTAACAAGCATTATATAAAGGTGAATATTTTTTTACTTTTGAATGCTAGAAGTCGCAGTCGTCATTTAAAAGGGGTATTTTGTCATTTTGATTCACGATTGTTTAGGCGGGATTTTTTGACTTTTTGTGGCGCCCACACTCTGCGACCGATGTGTGGCCTATATTCAGCCACGTCCCGCAGGCTGAGAAACTCTCTCAGCCCGCAGGCTGAGGTACAGATAGCCCTATATATATATATATATATATATATATATATATATATATATATATATATATATATATATATATATATATATATATATATATATATATATATATAGCAACAGTCAGCATTTTTGAAGCATTCTGTTTTTTCTAAGCGATTAATGAGGGAAAATTGCATCTTTCACCACTGAGGAGCGCTCTGCGCTTGACATGTGGGCGCACGTAATTGGTTTAAAAAAAGAGGTGGCTGAAGCGAACAAAATTATGAAGTTTAGTTTTTTTTTTTTTAATTACGGTTTGATATAGCGGGTGTAGCGAAATGCCCCATATTAAAATACACTTGCTTAAGAGGGTATTTTGTCAAGTTAATTAATTTGTTTAATAAATTTAGATTGTACCTAATTTACATTTACAGTGTGCAAAAGTTCTATTTGAATCACACTATTCACACCTATGATATTAGCTAAATTAAAAAAAAATGTTTAATATATTTTTTTTCTAGTTATTAATACTACATATAAATAAAATATCTTGTAATCTTACATTGTCAAAGAATAAAATCATCAAAGAATAAAATCATACAAAATTAATATTTATATTAACTACAACCTTATTTCTAAGAGTTCTTGCATGTTCATTACATATGCCAAAACCTCGTGTTAAGAATAATATTAGAATTGGAACTATATAATACTAATTGTATTAGGAGTAAAAAAATTTATTATCTAATTATAATGCCTATATATCTTTATTCAGATATTGCCCACATTAATAAAATGTAAGTCAATTTTTTCAACTGATTTAACATGGTATCAAAGCATATTAATATTCATTTTTTTCTTTTATTCAGATATTGTATCAGAGCCATATGTGATCGAAATCAGTTTTAAAATTTTCAACATATTTTTTTCAGATTTTTGTTATTTATTTTTAATTCAAACTCACAATTTTTCTTCATCGTGAGTTTGTGATAGGGTATTAAGAATAATATTAAAATTTGAATTATATAATATTAATTATATTAAGAGTAGAGATTTTCTTATCATGTAGTCTATTGCTTATAATACACAATATATATATAAATATTGTCTTTATTAATAATACACAATTTAGTTTTTTCAACTGATTTAACATCAGAGATGAAAAATGACTCCATGGATCTCATTTCCTACGACGAAGGTAGAGCCGTAGTGATAACCCAACCCTACTTACATAATTCAGCATGAGAAACAAGGTGACTTTTGGCTCCTAGTGTAATGCAAAATGCACATGCGAGAATTATGCAACCAATGGCATACATGCTTCATGTTATTCTTTTTAGAAATTGAAAATTCTTGTTACAGTCTTTGTATACACGTACTTGTAAAATATAGTGGAATTCCAAAAAAAGATTGATGTTGCAAGTTATATTATGTACTTTATTATGCCGCCATTTCTTTTTATCAAATCAAAGTATCCATAGCTTGGTAAAAGTGAGGACATGCATGACCCAAAAAACAAAAGAGGTGACAGAAGGACTCTCTCTCTCTCTCTCTCTCTCTCTCTCTCTCTCTCTCTCTCTCTCTCTGCGCGCGCGCAACTACAATTGATTCTCTGAGGGAAGAAGATGACGTGGGAAGAGAATCAAAGCAACAGGCCAATTTTGAGCCTCAACTGTCGACAACCTACATCAGTTGTCAATAACCCAATTTTGTTGTCGACAGACAGCCTTCGATAGGAATTTTTCAAGAGTGGAGTCACTACAGTCATGTTGACAGGCATATTCAGCTGTCGACAGGCCTGCTATGTGAGAGGGTTTCAGATTTTATTTAGGATTCAGTTTTGGATACAAATTTGAATTCTAATTGATTTCATTTTTTTTATATTTTGAATTTAGATTTCTTAAATAGATTAGAACTCTTAAAAAAAAATTTTGTTTTCTTTTAGAAATAGGTTATAGTTTTCAAGTAGGAGTAGTATTCTTTATAAGACTATATAAAG
Source organism: Agave tequilana (assembly GCA_038442645.1). NCBI lineage: Eukaryota > Viridiplantae > Streptophyta > Magnoliopsida > Asparagales > Asparagaceae > Agave > Agave tequilana. Next base: position 37,405 of record JAVJIF010025335.1, on the reverse strand, counting down.
GCCCTTTTATCTTTTATTTTGTAATCATCTATCATCCAACTTTGATTAATAAAATTGAGATTTCTCTCCAAATTGTTCGTGGATTCGAATTGTTATCTCTTGCTCGTGGATCCGAGTGCCGTGTTCATGGATTCGAGCATAACTTCTACCTGAAAGTCTTCAGGGTTCATAGGCTCTAGAACGATATCTAGCTGGCGTCGTTCATCTTCCCCCTTCCCGCGTCAAGTGGTATCAGAGCTTCGGTAATTGTTCAACGATGGCAGGAGACGACAATGAATTGCAAGGCTTTTCTATAAGAATGTGCACTGCTGAAAGGAGAGACTGCACCATCAAATCTACCTTGGATCGCTTGGACCAAGTGATCAAAATGATGTCCCTCAAGATTGATGATCGAAGTCTGGCCGATAGTACGTACCGAAGCGGACAAGATCATCAATCGTATCAACCACCATTACATCAACCACCACCACATCAACCACCACCACATTTACTACCACTAAGGTATCTCTTCAACATCCTCAATTGAGTGAAATTTTCTACGAAGAGAAATTGTGCTATCCACATATCAATACAGTGATGATTATGAAGATGAAAGGATGGCCTATGGAAGGAGGAGAGGATTCACTAATCCTAACACTAATAGGAGAGGCGGGTTTCCTAACCCTAATAGGAGGAACATGCTTCCTAATTCTATCGTGATCAAGGAGGAAGATACTCAAATCTTGATTTTTATCCCTTCTTTTGATAGGAGTCATGATGTTGAGTCAACCTTACTTTGGATCGAGGAAGTTGAAAAGTTGTTTGACATGGAATATATTCCCATAGAAGATCATGTCGAGTTTGCGGCTCATAAACTTAAAGGAAGGACAGCGACATGGTGGAATCAATTTCAAAATATCCGTATGTACCAAGGCAAGCCACCTATAAGAACGTGAAGACGAATGAAAAGACTTCAACAAATCCGTAGTCTTGCTTTGGAGAAAGAGGAGATGGAGAATCGACTACGACCATACATTATATTTTATCGGTCAAATGAAACTGTGGAGCCACATCAGCAACCACCAGTTGAAGAGTAGTTAACCAAGTGAGATTCATCAAATCTTCAAGTGATTATCAGCCCAGCACAATCTCTTGATGAAGTCATGAAGTCTATGCCTCTTATTCCTAGTCCAAAAGAAGAGATGCAAACTTTCATACCTATATGCAATCAAGGCAGGTTCTTTGTGGGGCCAAAGAAAATAATGCAAAGCATTGCTCTAGAAGAAGTTCCTCCAACTACTGAACTTCCCTAGAAGATAAAACCATCATTGGACAAGTACAAAAGAGTTGGACATGGCAAGCTTCTTAATGGATTACCACCCATGAAAGATAACATCACAGTATGTTTATTTTTCATAATATCGAAGATTCTTTCCTACAGAAGGAGAATGCTCGAGATGAAAGTTTTTAATTCTTCAAGTTCATATCACCTATTATTGGTACATGGACGCAAAAAAAAAAAAAGATCCCTCATTGAGCAACATGGATTATGATGAAAACCTTCGAGGCAGATCAAGGTCATGGGATCAAGCTTTGACTCAAGTAGAGTTTGTGTACAATAACACGGTTCGCGATTCAAAGGATGTACAAGAAGAGGTTCAACTGAAGATTGAGAAGACCAATAAGAAGTATAAAACAACGGCTGATAAGAAGAGGCAAGAGAAACTCTTCAAGGAAGAAGATATAATGATGGCATATTTGAGAGAAAAAAGAATCCCAATTGAAAGAGTCCCTATCGAGAAACTAAATCCAGATTCGAAGACCAGTTCTTTTGAAGAGGGAGGGACTGATGTAGGAAGAGAACTAAGACAACATGCCAATTTTGAGCCTCAACTATCAACAACCAACATCAGCTATCGATAGCCCGACAACTCAATTTTGCTGTTGACAGACAACCTTCGATAGCGATTTTTCGAGAGTGGAGTTGTAGTGTCGATAGCTCAAGTTTGCTGTTGATAGACAATCTTTGATAGGGAGTTTCTGAGAGTGGAGCTACTATAGTTTATCGACAGGCCTATTCAGCTGTCGACAAGCCTGATGTGCGACAGGATTTTAGAATTTGTTTAGGATTTAGCTTTGGGTCCAAATTTGGATTCCAATTGATTTCATCTTTCTATATTTTTAATTTAGATTTTCTAGATAGATTAGGACTCTTTTATAGTTTCCAAGTAGGAGTACTATTCTTTGTAAGCGTATATAAATGCCCTTGTATTCTTTATTTTGTAATCATCTATCATCCAATTTTGATTAAAAAAATTGAGATTTCTCTCCAAATTGCTCTTCAGTTGTAATCTCATGCTCGTTGATTTGAGTAAATCACTTGTGGATTCGAATGTCGTGTTCATGGATTTGAGCATAACTTCTACCTAAAAGTATTCAGGGTTCGTGGACGATAGAACGAGATCTAACCGATGTTGTTCGTCTTCCCTGCTTCTCGTGTCATAAGGGGGATGCGGGTGATGTTTTTTCCTCTTCTCCCCTCCCTCATCTTTGCTTTTCCCATCACATCCAAATCTGGTCAGTAGTTTCAGAGAGACCCTGCTTGGATGACCTGATCTCCGAAAGGAAGGTCTTCGACTGTTGACAGCAAAATCAGCCACTGGAGGACAGGATCTAAAGCGGTGTAACTAGATCTAGCCAGAGAGCAACAGGATCTGGTCAGGTTTTGTTGGATCCATCTAAGAGAGGGTCGATTCCAGTTTAGTTTTGACAGATCTAGCCACGTGAGGGCCATATCTTCCTCAAGGTCGAGGGCCCGCTTGGTGACGATCTTCCTCGGGTTCTCCAGCGAGCAGTGGAAAATGACATCCCTAACACTGACCTTCCACTGGCGGATGGTAACCTAATCCATAAGGAAGATGATCCTCGGACCACGACTGAGCCTTTCACCTGCTCGTTGTTCTCGAACTTCGACGACTGGAGATGGGTTGGCGGAATCTGTCCTAAGGTTGGTCGATCCAGCCAATGGGCATGTTTCCGCTTGGGATGTACTAGATCCGACTAAGGGTTGGGCTGATTTGGAGGGTAACCGGATTTTGCGTTCGGTTGACATGGGGTCTTCTTTTGTTTATCAGGACTCATATCATTTGCAATATTTTTGCCATCAATGGTGAGTATAATGTGCGCAAGTTGGATTTTTTTTCTTTTCTCTTTCTTACATCTATTTTTTTACTTATATTTTTTACGTTTCTTTCTTTTCTTTTTCTAGAATTTTTCCATTTGACGTTTCTTTCATTTTTTTTTATTAGTCTTTTATTTTCGTCTTGATTTATTTTTTATTTTTATTTTATTTTTTTTATCATTTTTTTTCAAGTTTTCCTTGACTATTTTTCCGATTCTACTCCACATATTTTTAATATTTTTCTTTTTTTGACATGATTTTTTATCTTGCTTCCTTTTTACACTTTCTCTTTATTTTAATTTGTTCTCATTTTATTCTACAAGTTTTCATTTTCATTTCTTTTTTAAAATTTTACTTTCTTTTTGAGATATTATTTTACTTTTTAATTATGTTCTTTTTATTTTTCAAGTTTTATTCTTAAATTTTGCTTATCCTTTTAATTTTTCCTAATTTTTTATTTTCTTATTTTTATAAATTGATTTTATATTTAATTTTATTTTATGTTTTTTATTTCTGATTTTATGATATTTTATAAATTCTTTCCTTTCCTTCTATAATATTTTTCATTTTTTTTCTATCCTATTTTTCTCCTTTTTTATTTTTCATTAAATTTTATTTTCTTTTGCTAGTTTTTTATTCCTTTGTTTCTTTTATTTTTGTATCTTTTCCTTGCTGCTTTTTGAGATTCTTTTTACTTCTTTTTCTTTCTTTATTTATTTCCACAATTCTTTTCTTTCAGTTTTTTTCAAGTTTTATTCGTTTCAGATTCTATTCATTTTTTTGTTCTTTCTTTCTTTTTGACTGAATTTTTTTTATTTTTCAACAGTATTTTTCTTATTTACTTTTTTATGTTCATTTTGGTTCGTTTTTGATAATTTGGAGAGGTAATTTATGTGTATTACTTTCACCAAATTACATCAATATATATACAACTGGAGGGTAAAATATGAAAAGCATACAACTTATATACAACCTAAATACATCCCACAATATAGCTATACAGGCATGATAATACCTATATACATATATGTTAACATCCCCCTCAAACTCACAGTGGATCAGACACCGAAAATTTGGACAGAACCTGGCGAAATTGATGAGAGATTTGCGCCTTGGTGAATAAATCAGCTATGGTCTTGAAGGAACATAGGAAAGAAAGATCTTGCGTTTCTCATATTCCTGACGATTAATATGACAATCGACCCCAATATATTTTGTGCGATCTTGAAATATAAGATTGGAGGCAATAGCAATGGTGCTCTTGTTATCACAATGCTTGGGAATAGGAGTTATCATAAAGACACCCATATCATTCAGAAGGTCACGTAACCATTAGAGCTCTAAGGCAATATCAATCATAGATTGATATTCAACCTTGGTACTCGAATGAGAGACAACATCATGGCACTTGCTACACCAAGAAATGAGAGAGAACCTAGCAGAATGCATGTAACACCCCGTTCTTGAGATACGTACCTAGATACATGCCCTGATTTTTTGCTCGTTTTTTTCTAAAAATTTTCCGTATTTATTTCTCGTTTATAATTATTTTGATTAATATTTGATATTGGTCAATATTTTATGGACTCAGAGTCAACCAAGTCTGAACCCAGACCCTGATTCCAGTAAAACTACTTGATTTGACCTTCTTGATAGTTAGACTGAACTTGTTTCAATTTTAGATAATATTTTTCAATATTTTAGATTTTTCACAATTTTTTAATTTTTCTGATTTTTGAAAATCTCCTCGACCGGTATCGCCGATCGATTCCAGAATTTTAATTTACAAACCAGATTGAATTTCTTAAATCAGATTTCACAATATTCCTCAGCGTAATATTTTATATTTTTGAGAGTTTTTGGGGATTTTTCTGAATTAGTCAAAATTTACCCGATTTAAATATTATTATTATTTTCCATTTCTTTTCTTACTTTTCCCTTCTCTACTCTTCTATTTAATTTTCCCAATTTCATTTTTCCCCTTTTCTTTCTTTTTCTCCTTTCTCTTTTTCCTTTTTCTATTCTCTTTTTTTCTTTTTATTTCCTTTCTTTTCCTTTTCTTTCTTTTTCTTTCTTCCCCTGCTCCCACTTCTTCCCTATCCCTCTGCCGACCTCTCTCCCCCTCTCTCCACTATACTACCCCCATCCCTCATTCTTTCTCTCACTTTCTCTCCCAACCATTTCTCTTTCTCCCTATCTCTCAATCTCCCTCTCTCTCTCACCTACTCCCATCTTCTCCTCCTCTTTCCCTACTTCTGATCGTCGCCGACCGCCGCACCCTAACTCCGATCGCGCGTGCTGCCCCCTCTGACCGTCGTGCACCACCACCTCCCACCAAAATTCGAACCATCTCCCCCACCAATTTCACCTCCACCTCCTTTTGCTCCCACCACCCAATCCACCACCATCATCACCACCCACAAAACCACCACCTCAATCTTCCCTCTTCCATCTCCTCTTCTCCACCCACAACCACCCACCACCACCATCTACATCACCAACACCCCCTCCATCACCCATCTCCACCATCACCATTATCTCCTTCATCACCCCCTTCAACCAACCACCCCCACGTCTCCTCTGGCCCACCCGACGGCCTGCGCCAGCGTCAGAATGACCACGCCACCTCCCAGGCCGGCCGCCTCTCCTTTCCCCTCCTTCCTTCCCTCTTTCTCTCCTTCCATTCTCTGTCTCTTCTTTCTTTTTCTTTTCTCTGTCTCTCTCTCTCTCTTTCTTCTCTATCCCTCTCTTTCTCTCTCTATTTTCTCTCTTCCCTCTCTCCTCTCTCTTTGGATCTTGTTCTGGTTCTCTCTTTCTTTATTTTTACTCTCTCTCCCTAGTTCTCTCTCTATTTTTGAGCACTACGCTAGCGCCACCGAAGCTCTGCTGTCGTCCACCGTATCCTGGGTATCCGATAGGCGAGTATTAATTCTTAGATATTGTGAGTATCGTTCCTTGGTTTTGCGAGTATTTATTTTGGGTTCTGGGCGTTTGTGGAATGGTATTATGGGTGATTGATTGTATTGTGTATTGTTGTGTGTGTATATGTATATCATTAAATGTTGTATGATGGGCAATTATTGTATTGTGTAGGCAGCGTATTGTATATGTGGTGAATGATTGTAATAGTATAGGCGATTCTTGTATATGTGCATGTGATTGTACTAAAGACGGTGCAAGTTGCAGATACTTTGGTTAAAGCCCTCGTGTCACGTTCCATCCCCCAAAGTATGGTATAATGGTACGTGACATGATCGGCTACATATATACGTGAGGTATGTAGTCCCTACGTGTACACGTTAAGCTTCTTGTAGACCTGCATAAGTATCATAACAAGAATATTTGAAAATTCCCAAAAATAGGTCTCTTTAGCTCATTTTCTCCATTTTGCCCTTATTCAGTGTAACATGCACACACTAAATAAAAATTGTTAATAGTAGGATTTTATTATAGAACAGATGGAGAAATGTGATATAAAATATACAGAATTGATGAATAATCACACCCCCACACTTATCTTTTGTTCGTCATCGAGCGAAACAAGAAAAACTAAAACTATATTAAGAAATTTATTAAGTCACTTTCGCAGGTTGATCGGGGGAAAACTGTGCATGAAAAGTGTCGTTTTGAAATCAAGAGTTAAAGTGTGCGCTTTGGCTTCCTTGATACTTCCGTTATAGCATAGAGGCTAAACGGGTCGAATTCACAGGGACGGAAAGCGATAGAAACTTTACCGGTATGTTCATGTGTATGTTAATCTTCAATGTTTGAAAGAATAAAAAGAAAAGAAAATAAAGAATGAAAAGAGAAGTACGGTGAAAACAAAGAAGTAGAAAACATAGAAGAAATAGTTTTTGTAATTTTTGTTTGTATATCTAAAACAAAGTAAAAAGAGAAAGAAAACCCATAGCTACTAACTGCTAATGGATCCACTAATCATGCTAACCTCTTAGTGATAGTTATCTCACATGTATCCTTGACCATTACTAGTTCTTGGTTCAAGAGCGTTTCAAAGCATAACCTATATGTTAACTTTCACATCCGAACTCAACAAAACAAGTGTAAGGTACACTTAAACCATTAAAACTAAACAAGAGTAAGCATAGAATAAAGTAATGTTAGCTTGTTAGAGAGTTAGGATGTTAGAGTATTAGAATCCATTACCATGAGCCATCAATGGCTCTTGCAAGAGTAAGACCAAGTAGAGACTATTAGATTCATGTGGATTATCAAGTAAGAAGTTAGCAAGTTAGTAATTAGTAGTTAGTTGCCATGAGAGAAAATTAGCTAAGCATGTAAAAGAAATTAGAGAGAAGAAAACAAAGAGAAGTAAAGAGAGAATCTTTCATAGATTGTCATCTTCCATTACAAGCACTCTTACTTTTCACTCATGTACTACTCTCTTTCCTATTATAAGATCTACAAGAAATAAAAAGTACAAAGAAGGAGGAAGAAGAAAAACTAATCTAAACTATCTTAAAAACTACAACATGGAGAAAAACCTACCCTAAAAACTACTTCAAGAACTCTACTCTCTGGATTTCTCCCAATGCAGAACACCAAGGGGCCTTTTATAGGTATCAGGAGGAAGGGGCCAGGGGGACAATCCCTGGCTCGAAGTACTGGCGCAATGGCGCCAGTACCGTCGCGAATACGCGGCAATTGACGTGTTTCTGCGGCAGTCCTAGGGCGGCGCGCACAGCGCTGCCTGCTGCGCCCCCCTCCCCCCGCTTGTCCCCCTGTCAGTTGTACTTCCTGGAATCCGAATTTGGGCCCCCGGTTTTAATGAAATCACCCTCCAAGGTCAATGGCTATCTTTGCAGGCTTTTAATCACCAATTAAATGGTGATTTTGGGTCTTCTTCTTCATTTATAATATGGACCTAGAAACATGCAAGAGATGTATTATTAACAGAATTTAATATTAAATAAATGTGAAGATGTTATATGAAATATGCAATTTTATAGACTAATTACATGTCTCACAACTGCACTAAGCATGTACAGCAAGCCTTTAAACCTCTAAGTTATACCTGCAGGAGAAGTTATAGTCTCTTGAGGGTTTTCAGTAGATTACACCCACAGAATCTAAAAAACAAATGTTAGTATTTTAGAAAACTCATTTTGAAAGAGAGAAAATCTTTGAAAATTTCTTGCAAAAATTTAAGTGATCAAAAAGTCATAGGTTCACCAAACTATTCATCCCTAAGTGTCCATGCTAGAACTTGTCATCAATCATGAAAAGAAATCAAATTAAAAAAATCACGTGATCTATTACAAAACCCTACATAATATGCACTTTGTAAATTTTTGGGATTTCAACTCTAACTATCAAACCATTTAATTATTTAATTACATGTTTTTCTTTTAATTTTATTAGGCTTTCTAATTTTCTCGGGTAGCGAGCCTTTAGCTGATGTCTCCCAAATTAGATGGCTTTAGGGCACCAGATGAGATAACATCCCTCGGGCTTAAAGACTCGAGTAAATAAGGCCACAAAATTAAGAGATTTATTTATTATGATCACTGTTAGGCGTGAATAATCATACTTCCTGAGGCACAATTACCCAGCTTACTTAGTAGCTAAGTTTTTTTTTTTTTAAAAGCATTCAACTCTTTGTTTTCATCCCAAAAGTATAAGTGTGAAGTGCATATTTCTCTAAAGCAAAAAATTCAAGATGAAATCATCTTTCCAACCTTTCTTCCTTATCTTAAAATTTTAAGCAAGACCTCTTATTTTGACTAAAATAAGAAATCATAATTATGGTTCCCCTAATTCCTCCGATCAACTTAATAGATAAAATCTTTCTCTCATTTCAAAAAGTTTGTAAAAAGAAAAGGAAAAGTGTTATACAAAAGAAAAGTCTTAAAAAAAATCTAAAAGAAAGAAAAATCTTAACAAAAACTTAAAAAAAAATCCAAGTTAGTCAAACCCTATGGCGTTGTTGCTAGGGGTGAAACCGAGGTGAAACTGAAACACAGAAAATAGTATTTTGAAATAAGGGATCGCGCTTTGGCTTCTCTCAATACTTCCATGATAGCATAGTAGTTATGTGGGTCGTATCCATAAGGAGGGAGGCGATATAAGCTTGTCGGCAAGTCACAAAATCGGTAACAAGTTCTTCTTTATTTCAAAAGAAAATAAAAAGAAAAGAAAATAAGAATTAGAAGAGAAGGAGAAAGTGATAGTGATTTTGGTGAAAAGATTTTGCGAAGAAATCAAATAAAACAAAAACTCATGGCTAACTTCCTGCTAATTGATCCCACTTATCATCTTACCTTTTTGGATGATTGGTGCCTCACCTGTGATCATTGGTAGATATTAGGCTTGACTGCAAGGCTTTCAAAGCATGATCCATAAGAAGTGATTCATATCCAATCTTTGCAAACAAGAAGCAATCTAATATTAAATCATCAAAACTTCAAAGAGTAAGCATGAAATAAAATAGAATTGCAAGCTAGCTTGTTAGTAAATTAGGAGTTAGAACCCATCATCATGAGTCATCAATGGCTCTTGCAAGAACAAGGCATATTTGATGCTTCTAAATCCATGTGGGTCACAAATCAATCTAAGAATTAGTGTGTTAATGAATTAGTAGTTAGTTAGCCATGGAGAAGAAAGTTAGCTACTCATCTAGAAAGCACAATAAAGCATGTAAATGTAAAAAGAAAGCAATTAACGAAACAAAAGTAAATTAATTAGATTAAGAAACTATGAAAATAAAGGAGGAATCTTGCATTAGATTGTCACTCTACATATAATACCTCTCTCTTGTCCCATGAATCCATCTCTAGTCTATCAGATCTACAAAGAATAGAAAATATAAGAAAAAAAGAAAACAAAGAGAAAATCCTAATTTAAATGTAGAAGGAGAAACCCTAGCCTCTGGTCTCCTCTCCCTCTCTCTCAGTCCCTTGGTTCTTGTAACGCCCCGATCCCAATGATACGGGGACGTCACTGCGACGCATATACGTAGGTCAGATGGTGCCCCCACGTATATACGCTAAGCATAAGTACAACAAGTATCAGAGTACAACACACACAGCGTGGTATAATCATATGCCAACTTACAAAATATAAATACAAAGTTGCACAAGTTATGATAAGCAAAATCGCTTTACAAGTATCCTTTATCACAACCCAAGTCCAAAAAGAACGATATACAATCAAAAATACAAAAGTGCTCACGTAAGGATGGAGATCCGTGAACCCAAAAGAAGTGTCGGGCAGGATAGATCTAGAGCTGGTCAGCCTGCTCTCCTAGGTAAGCCAAGTCCTCTGTGGAAGGCTCCACTTCGTTCCAGGCCTCGGGATCTGAATATGCAAATCCAAAGGGTCAAGACATAATACAACAAATGATAGGTAGCCAAGTGACAAGGGTTATGATCAGGGATAAATGAAGTAATAATAACCAGCAGTGAATATCAAGCGATGCAAATTCTATAAGAGAAAGTCATATGCAATAACTACAGTTAACGTCTTATTATTATTACTTGTCTTACTGTGATATCTAGCTATGTGACCCAGCGTCCCAGAGCACATAGATCCATATCATAGTAAAGCAAGGTGGTTATTGGAAACAGCGGTTGTATTGACGAACTATGTTTACAGTGGGTCCCGTGCATGCCCGGGACCACGGCCCAGTATTGTTCCGTTGCTTGAAGACGGAACCTGCCGCTAGGCTAACAGGAGGGTCTTATGTATGCCCTTGTCATGACAGTAAACAGGAAAGGGAGGAAGCACTCCCCTCGGTCCCCTGGAGTACCGCAGGTAAGACCGGAAATATAGTGCACAACCTAATACCACTGTAAACACGAACACATATCGATATTCCGCATATTTCCCCCTGCCCCCATGTAAGTTGGTATATTTTATATAAAGGTCGGGTATATCATGCTTGGTGTTTGAGTGATAGCATGAAGGGGAGGTGATATTTCATATTTAACATTATATGGAATAGCAATATGTAACATGAGTCATGAAGCATAATAAAGCAAGATCCGTCAGGTAACAAGTCATGCAGTACATGTATGAAGCATAAACAAGGCTAAAACAGCATACATATATCAGGGAAATATCAAGAATTAGAAAGGAAAGGAGTCAGAAAATCTGTTCCAGGATTTGACCTAGCGGTCGACCTCCGGTCGACTGCCGGTCGACTGGGATTTACAAAGGCGGTCGAGTGCCGGTCGACTGCCGGTCGACCGTGCAAAGTGCGTGAGCTCCAGGTTTTGGCCGGTCGACTGCCGGTCGACTGGCCCACACCTAAATCCTGAGCCGGTCGAGTCAGCGGTCGACTGCCAGTCGACCGCCAGTTCAAAGTTGTGCACGTTGTGCATATCGGTAGAGTACCGGTCGACTGACGGTCGACCGATCCTCTGGAATTTTCTGTTGTTAAGGCAGAAATCAGAATTCTCACATGGGTTGGTTCTAACAGTTTAAAGGTAAGATTTTTGTGGCATTAGAGGACCTGATCTACTACTACAAGTACACCAGAACAGGGTCTAGCTTTGGTGTGTGATATATTGACATGAGAGGTTGGATTTGAGCTTAGATGACCTAAAAATTGGATTTTTATGTTATAAGTGTACATGAATCTCTACCCTAAGCAGGTGGAGTGTTAACTAGGTCTTGGTGAGTAAGAAACTCACCAGGATAGGTTGGACTTGCGTCAGATCCAAGGATGGAGATGATTGCTTCACTCCACACTTGTTGTTGAAGCTTGAGGTTGAAGAACTTGTCCTTGGAGTTGCCTTGGGAAGAGATGGTTGAAATTGAGCTCCCTTGATGAAGCCCTAGTGATCTTGAGGTGGAGATGAAGAGGTTGGGTGTTCACTTGGAGCTAGGGTTTGTGAGGAAGAAGGAGATCTTGGAGAGTTTCTTCTCTTGTGAAGAAATGAAGGAGAAAGGGGAAATTTGCAATTGGATTGAATTTATAGTTTTGGGATCTTTGCAAAGAGGTTGGGATTATGATGGAAGTGGAGGGTTTTCTTGCAAAAATGTGGGGGTGAGGTGTCCCCTCTTGGACACATGGCCGGCCATGAGGAGGAGAGAGAGTTAGTGGGGTTAGGTGAAGTGTGAGTGGGAAATGAGGTGGCACATGAGGTGGAAAAGGAATTTTGCAAATTTTGGAAAAAATGTCCGAAATTCAAGTATCTCGGATTGGTCTGAAAATTTTATCAAAAATCAAGAAAAATATTTGAAGACTCATGGTGAAATCCGTTTGAAGAAATACTGTATAGATTTTTAATTAAAAAACCCGGAATCAGTTATTTACCGACTCCGAAAGAATTTTCATAAATTTATAAAATTCTCAGAAAAAGTGTATAAGTAAGAAATATGATTCTAAGCAATAAAGTCTAAAGGACTTTCTAAAAATTCCTAACAGTTTGGAAGATAAAAATTCAGAAATCGGCCAGCGGTACTGGCCGACACCGGTTTCGGAGAAATTCATTTTAATTCCAGAAAATTCCAGAAAATCACATAAAATCTAAAATATTGGAAAATGATATTTGAAATTAAAATCGGTCAAATACGGAAGGTACATCAGAAAAATACGATCAAAGGACTGAATACGTAACTAGGCACGTATTCCGGGAGAGGGGTATTACAATCTACCCACCTTACAAAAATTTCGTCCTCGAAATTTCATAAGGTGAAAGATAACAGGAAAAGCAATAGATAGATATGGATACAAGGAAAGATAACGGTAGAAAAAGTAGAAGGGAAGAGTCTTACCCAATCAAGATGTGAAAAGATGAGGATAACGATCCCGGATAACGTCCTCACGCTCCCAAGTGGCCTCTCCTGGCGCATGCCTGTTCCATGACACCAATACCAATGGAATAGCTCTGTTCTTCAGTGTCTTGACACTCCTGTCCAGAATGGCCAACGGCTGCTCTTGGTATGATAAATCAGGTTGTAACTCCAGCTCAGAATGATCCAGAATATGGCTGTCATCCCTGACATACCTCCTCAACTGGGACACGTGGAAGACATTATGCACCCCGTCCAAAGATGGCGGCAATGCCAATCTATAGGACACATCTCCCACACGATCCAGGATCTCGAATGGGCCAATATACCTTGGACTAAGCTTCCACGAGCACCGAACCGGATCACCCCCTTGGTAGGTGATATCCTCAAGAATACATGATCTCCAACCTGGAACTCCAATGGCCTTCTCCGAGTGTCTGCCCAACTCTTCTGCCTACTCTGAGCAGCCCTGAGATGATCTCGGATAACCCTGACTTTCTCTGTCGTCTGCATCAGGATCTCTGGTCCCAAAAGACTCCTCTCACCGACCTCATCCCAACAAATCGGTGATCTGCACTTCCTTCCATACAATGCCTCAAAGGGTGCCATCTTAATACTTGCCTGATAGCTGTTGTTATATGAAAACTCAGCCAAGTGAAGATGGTCCTCCCATGATCCTCCAAAATCAATCATGCAAGCCCTCAACATATCTTCAAGGATCTGGATAGTCCTCTCAGATTGTCCGTCTGTCTGTGGATGATAAGAAGTACTGAATTTCAGACGAGTTCCCAGACTTGCTTGGAGACTCTCCAGAAATGAGATCTGAATCTGGTGTCTCTATCTGACACAATACTAACTGGAACTCCATGCAGACGAACCACCTCCTTCATATACTTATCTGCCAGAACCTCTGTCGACTGGCCTACCCTGAATGGTATGAAGTGAGCTGACTTGGTGAGGCGATCAACTATAACCCACACAGCATTATTACCCCTGGGACTCCGAGGTAATGCCGTCACAAAATCCATGGTGATATGCTCCCACTTCCATTCGGGTATCGGCAAAGGTTGAAGAAGTCCAGCTGATCTCTGATGCTCGATCTTTATCTACTGGCAGACCAAACACTTGGCAACAAACTGGGCTATCTCTCTCTTCATGGCATTCCACCAAAAGTGCTTCTTCAGGTCCTGATACATCTTGTTTCCCCAGGGTGTATAGAATAAGCTGAACTGTGAGCTTCCTCCAAAATCTTCTGTCTGACTTCTCCTCGGGGAACACAAAGTCTATCTCCAAAATACAATGCATCATCTGGGTGAATGCAGATATCAGTCCTCAATCCAGCCTCCACCTGAGCTCTGAATGTCTGCAATCTGGGGTCCTCCTTCTGAGCTTCCTTGATCTCCTCTATCAAAGATGACTGGATCTGCAAAGCCATGAACTGCCCGGCCTTATCACCTCCTTGCACTAACATCAAATCCAATCTGATGAATTCCTGAATCAACTCCCTCTGCTGCGTGAGGTGGACTAGCACTCTGATCTCTGGCATCCTGCTCAGTGCATCAGGAACGGTATTGACTTTGCCTGGATGATACTGCAAGTCAATATCATAGTCCGCCATAAGCTCCAACCACCTCCTCTGCCTCATATTCAACTCCTTCTGTGAGTACTTGAGGCTCTTGTGATCTGTGTATATCAACACTTTGTCTCCCAGAAGGTAGTGTCTCCAGATCTTCAAAGCAAATATCACAGCTGCCAACTCCAAGTCATGAGTTGGGTAATTCCTCTCATGAGGCTTCAACTGCCTAGATGCATATGCTATAACATGATCATGTTGCATAAGCACACACCCCAGGCCTTTACCTGATGCATCACAGAAAATGACCATCCCTCCTCTTCCTGAAGGGGTCCTCAAGATTGGAGCTGTGATAAGCCTCTGCTTCAACTGCTCAAATGCTGCATCACAATCTTCTGTCCACATGTATCTCTCCCCTTTTCTGGTGAGCCTGGTCAACGGAGCTGCAAGTCTAGAGAAATCCTGGACAAAGCGCCTGTAATATCCGGCTAGTCCAAGAAAGCTCTTTATCTCAGTCACCGTCTTCAGAACTGGCCAATTCTTCACTGCCTGGACTTTACTAGGATCAACTGAAATTCCTTCTGCTGAAACTATGTGTCCAAGGAAGGCTATGCTGTCCAACCAGAATCCACACTTGCTCCTCTTGGCATGAAGTTGCTCCTGCTGAAGAGTCTGCAACACAATTCTCAAGTGCTCTGCATGCTCCTTGTCATCCCTTGAATAGATCAGGATGTCATCTATAAACACAACCACAAACTGATCCAGGTAAGGAGAGAACACTCAGTTCATCAAGTCCATGAAAACTGCAGGGGCATTTGTGACTCCGAAAGGCATAACCAGAAACTCATAGTGGCCATATCGGGTCCTGAATGCCGTCTTCGGAACATCCACCTTCTTCACCCTCAGCTGATGGTAACCCGACTGCAAATCTAACTTAGAAAATACACGGGCTCCATGAAGCTGATCAAACAAATCATCAATCCTGGGCAAGGGATATTTGTTCTTGATGGTGACCTTGTTCAACTCCCTATAATCAATACAAAGCCTCTTACCACCATCCTTCTTATTCGCCAAGAGCACTGGAGCTCCCCATGGTGAAGTGCTTGGCCGAATCAATCCCTTGTCCGAATACTCCTGCAGTTGCTTCTTCAAGATCTCCAACTCTGACGGTGCCATCCTGTACGGAGCCTTGGATATAGGAGCTGCTCCTGGAATTGTATCAATGGAGAACTCAATTATCCTCTCCGGTGGAAGCCCTGAGATCTCAGCAAAGACTTCTGGAAATTCATCCCACACTGGCACTCCCTTCTGAACCTCCGAAGTGGTCATCTGAATCTTCTTCTTAGCAGGCTTCACCTCTCCGCTAAACTGGAACTCCGGCTGATGAGGGATTCTGAAATTGATCTTCCTCCCTCTACAGTCGATCACAGCATAGTACTGACTGAGCAAGTCATGCCTAAGATCACGTCGTACCCTTTGGTGTCTAGTACGAGCATGTCTATGGCCCAGATCTTCCCACAAAGCTCCACTGGACAGTCAGCACAAACTCTAGAAGATACAACTACCCCATTCCCTGTACTTATCTCCCACATGTGGTCTAAAGCCTTAACAGGTATGGAATGAACAGTCACAAAATGGTCGGAGATATAACAGTGGGATGCACCCGAATCGAAGAGAGCGAGAACAGGTATAGAATGAACTCTGATGTTACCTGTAATCACCTCCTCTGAAGCTCCAGCCTCCTCTGCTGTCAGGTTGTAGGCCTGACCTCTACCACGCCCTGCTGCTGTTCTGGCTCCTCTCTGCACTGGGCGAGCAACATGCGGTGGAGGAAGGGGAAGAGCTCTCCTCATCACTGGTCCCTGGTGCCTCTGCCCAACTGGCCCTGGTAGTGCCCTCTGTCCATTCTGCCCTTGAGGTGCCTGCAAGGTTTGATTAGCAAACCCCATTCTCCTGTGTGGACAGGTCTCTACGGCATGGTCTCGTGCTCCACACACCAAACACAATCCATTTGCCCTCCGGCAATTCTGCTGGGAGTGTCCTGGCTTCTGGCAGAAATTGCAGATAAGACCTGGTCGAGCCACCTGGTAAGGAACTGCCCTGAATGGTTGCCTGGCCTGAACCTTCGCTGCCCTGGACGGTCCTCCTCTACCCACCGGTACAAACGGCCTCTTCATGGCCTGGTCCTTCCTCTGATCTCCTTGCTTCTTCTCAAACCCACGCTCCACCTCTCGAGCGCTGGTGAGAACTTCTGCATAGGTCTTCAGATGATGGGGCATTAGGAACATCTGAATGTCCATTTGCAGACCTTGCTGGAACCGGCTTGCCCTCTTCTCCTCATCTGCTATCATGTACGGGGCGAAGCGACTCAACCTGAGAAATTCTGCAGCATACTCATCTACGGATCTATCCCCCTGTTGAAGCCTGATGAACTGCTCCTCCATGTCCTTCTGAGCAGTGGCGGGAAAGAACCTGCTATAAAAGCTCTTGGAGAACGTATCCCAAGAGATAGGCTTCTTCAAGCGAGCCTCCTCTGCAAGCCACCAAGTCCTGGCTATGTCCTTCAGCTGGATCTTTGCAACCTCCACTTGGTTCTCCTTAGGCACCCTGGCGGCGTCCAGCAGATCGGTGGTGTCTGTTAACCACTGTTCAGCCTCCAATGGCCTCTCGACTCCCGTGAATACGGCCGGCTGTAGCCGTCGGAAGTCTGAGATGCTCCCCGGCTTCTGCTCCTTCGGGGCTGCCAACTCCTGCCTGAGGAGCTCAGTCTGCTGATGCTGATTCTCCATCTGCTGTTGCTGGTTTCCCAGCATAGTCTGAATGATCCTCAGGATATCAGCACCCTCTCCTCCTACGGGTCCATTCGGTACTTGCCCGACATTGTTGCGACCCGAACGTCTCTCCATACCGAAAGGGATAAGATCTGGAATTGGAAACAAAGGGAAGGAGTTTAGGATACGAGGAATGAATCAAGGACGAGGTCAAGAAGGACTAGATAACTTTGTACATTGTAGTTGGCATTAGCAAATTACTAGAATTTGCCACTTGATTGTACTTTTAGGTTTGAGAGCCTAGGCTCTGATACCAACCTGTAACGCCCCGATCCCAATGATACGGGGACGTCACTGCGACGCATATACGTAGGTCAGATGGTGCCCCCACGTATATACGCTAAGCATAAGTACAACAAGTATCAGAGTACAACACACACAGCGTGGTATAATCATATGCCAACTTACAAAATATAAATACAAAGTTGCACAAGTTATGATAAGCAAAATCGCTTTACAAGTGTCCTTTATCACAACCCAAGTCCAAAAAGAACGATATACAATCAAAAATACAAAAGTGCTCACGTAAGGATGGAGATCCGTGAACCCAAAAGAAGTGTCGGGCAGGATAGATCTAGAGCTGGTCAGCCTGCTCTCCTAGGTAAGCCAAGTCCTCTGTGGAAGGCTCCACTTCGTTCCAGCCTCGGGATCTGAATATGCAAATCCAAAGGGTCAAGACATAATACAACAAATGATAGGTAGCCAAGTGACAAGGGTTATGATCAGGGATAAATGAAGTAATAATAACCAGCAGTGAATATCAAGCGATGCAAATTCTATAAGAGAAAGTCATATGCAATAACTACAGTTAACGTCTTATTATTATTACTTGTCTTACTGTGATATCTAGCTATGTGACCCAGCGTCCCAGAGCACATAGATCCATATCATAGTAAAGCAAGGTGGTTATTGGAAACAGCGGTTGTATTGACGAACTATGTTTACAGTGGGTCCCGTGCATGCCCGGGACCACGGCCCAGTATTGTTCCGTTGCTTGAAGACGGAACCTGCCGCTAGGCTAACAGGAGGGTCTTATGTATGCCCTTGTCATGACAGTAAACAGGAAAGGGAGGAAGCACTCCCCTCGGTCCCCTGGAGTACCGCAGGTAAGACCGGAAAATATAGTGCACAACCTAATACCACTGTAAACACGAACACATATCGATATTCCGCATATTCCCCCTGCCCCCATGTAAGTTGGTATATTTTATATAAAGGTCGGGTATATCATGCTTGGTGTTTGAGTGATAGCATGAAGGGGAGGTGATATTTCATATTTAACATTATATGGAATAGCAATATGTAACATGAGTCATGAAGCATAATAAAGCAAGATCCGTCAGGTAACAAGTCATGCAGTACATGTATGAAGCAAAACAAGGCTAAAACAGCATACATATATCAGGAAAATATCAAGAATTAGAAAGGAAAGGAGTCAGAAAATCTGTTCCAGGATTTGACCTAGCGGTCGACCTCCGGTCGACTGCCGGTCGACTGGGATTTACAAAGGCGGTCGAGTGCCGGTCGACTGCCGGTCGACCGTGCAAAGTGCGTAAGCTCCAGGTTTTGGCCGGTCGACTGCCGGTCGACTGGCCCACACCTAAATCCTGAGCCGGTCGAGTCAGCGGTCGACTGCAAGTCGACCGCCAGTTCAAAGTTGTGCACGTTGTGCATATCGGTAGAGTACCGGTCGACTGACGGTCGACCGATCCTCTGGAATTTTCTGTTGTTAAGGCAGAAATCAGAATTCTCACATGGGTTGGTTCTAACAGTTTAAAGGTAAGATTTTTGTGGCATTAGAGGACCTGATCTACTACTACAAGTACACCAGAACAGGGTCTAGCTTTGGTGTGTGATATATTGACATGAGAGGTTGGATTTGAGCTTAGATGACCTAAAAATTGGATTTTTATGTTATAAGTGTACATGAATCTCTACCCTAAGCAGGTGGAGTGTTAACTAGGTCTTGGTGAGTAAGAAACTCACCAGGATAGGTTGGACTTGCGTCAGATCCAAGGATGGAGATGATTGCTTCACTCCACACTTGTTGTTGAAGCTTGAGGTTGAAGAACTTGTCCTTGGAGTTGCCTTGGAAGAGATGGTTGAAATTGAGCTCCCTTGATGAAGCCCTAGTGATCTTGAGGTGGAGATGAAGAGGTTGGGTGTTCACTTGGAGCTAGGGTTTGTGAGGAAGAAGGAGATCTTGGAGAGTTTCTTCTCTTGTGAAGAAATGAAGGAGAAAGGGGAAATTTGCAATTGGATTGAATTTATAGTTTTGGGATCTTTGCAAAGAGGTTGGGATTATGATGGAAGTGGAGGTTTTCTTGCAAAAATGTGGGGGTGAGGTGTCCCCTCTTGGACACATGGCCGGCCATGAGGAGGAGAGAGAGTTAGTGGGTTAGGTGAAGTGTGAGTGGGAAATGAGGTGGCACATGAGGTGGAAAAGGAATTTTGCAAATTTTGGAAAAAATGTCCGAAATTCAAGTATCTCGGATTGGTCTGAAAATTTTACCAAAAATCAAGAAAAATATTTGAAGACTCATGGTGAAATCCGTTTGAAGAAATACTGTATAGATTTTTAATTAAAAAACCCGGAATCAGTTATTTACCGACTCCGAAAGAATTTTCATAAATTTATAAAATTCTCAGAAAAAGTGTATAAGTAAGAAATATGATTCTAAGCAATAAAGTCTAAAGGACTTTCTAAAAATTCCTAACAGTTTGGAAGATAAAAATTCGGAAATCGGCCAGCGGTACTGGCCGACACCGGTTTCGGAGAAATTCATTTTAATTCAGAAAATTCCAGAAAATCACATAAAATCTAAAATATTGGAAAATGATATTGAAATTAAAATCGGTCAAATACGGAAGGTACATCGGAAAATACGGTCAAAGGACTGAATACGTAACTAGGCACGTATTCCGGGAGAGGGGTATTACAGTTCTATTTATATAGGCGTCAATGACTTGAGCCCTAAGAAAAAAGCCAAGTGTCAAAAATTAGGTCAATCAGCCCTGATTCTGTCACGGATCCGCGACACTTGTTGTGTTTGCACGGCCTGATCAGAGCCTCTGGTCCTATTTTTTGGCCACACATTCCGTTGGATGAGAGAAGCTTTCAGATATTATTTGATCTTTTTTATTTACATGCAGATTAGGCTTTCAATTCGGGCTCCAAATGAGTTTCTATTTTTGGGCTTCTAGAAATAACTTCAGCAACATGAATATTTAAAAAAATCCCAAAAATAGGTCTCTTCAGCTCATTTTTTCCATTTTGCCCTTATTCAATGTAACCTGCACACACTAAACAAAACTATTAATAGCAGAGTTTTATTATAAAACGGAAGAAAAAATATGATGTAAAATATGCAGAATTGATGAATAATCAAGGACCATCAAATTTGATCTTGATTTTGTATATCTAATTGCAGCTCATTGGATTTGCACCAGCAGCAAGGAAACTAGATCCCAAGTATGGTGCATTGGAATACCTCTAGTTCCTCTTCATTGCATGTTGCCATTCTGGAGATTTTACGCCTCAGAATAAGACTTAAGTTCCTGTAGAGAATGTAGGGCAGAAATAAATGATGAATATTTAGGAGAATATGTTGTATTGGCAGAAACACAATACCGAGCAGGAGGGTGACAGTCCCATGGTGGATTTCGGTGAGGAAGAGACTGATCACCCAGGAAAGTTGGAGCAATCATAAACAGAGTATTAGTTGTGGTAATAGTAACATCCACAGACGACGAGGAAGGCTCAGTGATTTGTTGGACGGGTGAAACAGGTGGTGAGATAGAAGTGGATAGAGAAGGAATGTACGCAGCAACAGAAGGAGTGGAAGACTCTGGAGATGTGATGGTGTTTAGAAATGAGAAGTCCTTGGTGTGAGAAGAGTGATAGTAAGGAACATTTTCAAGAAATGACACATGCCAGGCAATGCGAAGTCATTTGGTAATAGGATTATAACACAGGTATCCTTTATGTGCAGAGCTTTACTCGAGAAAAATGTATTTACTGGTTTCGAAAATTAATTTATCCCGCACGTGAGAAGGGAGGAGAATAAAGTAAACACATCCAATATTCAAAGAAGAGAATAATCAAAATAATACCCATGTAGGTGAGAGTACAGAGATATATGTCAGCAGTAACAGAGGATGGGGTGATGTTGATGAGTGAAGTTGCATTTAACATAACTTCTACCCAATAATATTTGAGAACAAATGCAGAAAGTAGTGGTGACCTAATGACATTAACAAGATGTTGCTTAGCAACCCCATTATGTTGATGTGTGTGGATAAGATTGTTATGTAATGTGCCATGTGATTTCAACAAATTTTTCATAGAGGACGAAAAGTATTCTCTAGCTCCATGAGATCAGAAAAATTTTATGCGTTTGTGAAATTGTGTATGAATCATGTTTCTGAAATCATTGTAAATTTAGAACAGCTCAGGTTGATTATCCATAAGATAAACCTTGTATATCGAGAATAGTCATTAATAAAATATACATAATAACTGTAACCAGAAAGAGATGAAGTAGGAGGTAGACCTCAAATATCAGAGTGTACTAAATCAAAAAATTTTAAAGCCATGTGGTTACTGGAAGTAAAAAAGCAAAGCAGTTTGTTTTGCAAAACAACTTTCACCTTATTAAAGCTAGAAAACTGAAAATTTTCTAACACATCAGAATCAGACAAAATTTTTAACCTAAAGCTCGATAAATGACCAATTGATGATGCCATAGATCGGAGGTGACTGAAAACTCATTGTGGGATGTGGTGACGAAGGGAGATGAAGATACTCCAACTGATACAAGCTGTTGACCTTACGTCTTGTCCCAATCTTCTGACCGGTGTGATCCTGGATAATACAAGAAGTGGATGTAAATAAAACATTATAATTACAATCGGTAATTTTGCCACCAATAGTAATTGCATGGTAAATTTAGGAATGCGGAATACAGAAGATAACGTAAGTCTATCTGACGGGTCAGAAGTGAGAATGATGTTACCAGACTGAGTGACTACAAGAGGTGCACCATTAGCAGTATACATATAAATAAATCAGAAACAAGAAAACAATGTGAGGATAGAATGATCAAAGGTCATATGGTGGGTGACACCTGAGTCAAATATCCAAACAGTAGAACCTCCTGAGGTGACAGATACGACAGTGAAATCAGAATTCGAAGATGCTCCAGTGATATCCAGATTCTGTCCAAGATACAAGGCAATCTGTGAGAGCTGATCAGATGATCTAGATCCTGCTGAGGACTGTAGAGCTAGTGGAGGTGCATAGTGATTGGTCATCAATTCTACATTTTGTATCTCATTTTCCTGCTCGGTTTTCAAATAAAATACTACTCTTAACCCATTTTCAATCTCTTTTGTGCAAATTACAAGGGGTAGGGGAAAAGTCGAATTAAGAGCTTAATAAATCCATTTCAGATAATTAATCAAGACTTCTTGGGTACCAAGTCAAGAGAGCTTTTGAAGATATATTGGATTCCAGAACAGAAGATTGTATCTGCTGAAAATAAGGATCCATATACAAGAAACTAAGGGTATATAGAAGCCTCTCGAAGCGAGACGAATCAGTTGAAAATCACCTAGAGGGGGGGTGAATAGGTGATGATGCTAATCAAAGGGCAATTTAAAAAATTAAAGCTACAACAATCACCAAGCAAGAGTCACAAGATGAATGCAAGCAAGTATGACAATGAATATGATGAGCAAGTAATAAGTGCAAGCAAAGTAGAGTAAGGAATGCAAGAATGTAAACCAATCGCAAACACAAGGATATGTTATCGAGGTTCGAGCACCCAGCTCTACTCCCCGCCTTCCCCAGAAGGATTCTAGCTACTTCCACTATCACAAAGATCTCATTACAATGGAGTACCCAACTCCACAATCTCAGTACAAGTAATTTCCTTGGTAGTCAAAAGACCACAAACTCTCTCTTTCAAATATCTCTTCCCTTACAAAGGTCCTTAGAGAATATTGAGTAGGAATGAAGCTCTTTTGTGTGTAAGGAAAAGAAATTGAAATCAGAGAAAAACTTTTGAAAACCCTTCAGAAATTGAGAGAATTTAGCTCAAAAACCAAGAACTTTGAAAGCCTTAAACTTTTGAATTTTTAGCAATAATTGTTGTTGTGACCAATCTCTCCCCAAACACCCTATTTATAGGAGAGGGCTAGGGTTTAGGATAAAACATATTTACTGATGTTTAGGAGGTAATTAGATCAAAATATATCCTTAAACGAATTTTTAAACACAAAAGACAAAAATAAACAGCTCTTAAAATCTGCCCGTTACTGTTCAAACGGCTACATCGGTCGACCGGGCCGGTCGACCAGTAGTACAAAATTCCGACCGTTACAGGTTATCGGTCGACCGACCCGGTCGACTGATACAAACTGTGACTCAAAAATAAATATCGGTCGACTGCCCCGGTCGACCGACAGACATGCACACGGATACGTGCATTCTGCCAGGACCTCGGTCGACTGGTCCGGTCGACCGGACCAGCCTGACACAGACTCGGTCGACTGTCGGTAGACTGCCGGTCGACCGGATCAGGTCAGAAAACGAAATAAAGACAGAATTTTGAGAAGAAAAATATTTTTAACAAAACTATTTTAAACAGGAATTCAGTATGTAACATAAAAAGAAATTTGTAGAAGAAAGATTTTGTACTAAAATTTTTGTATATTTTATAGGAAATAAACTAAGAAATAGTATATGCGCAAAAACGTGTGTGATTGAGCTTCAAACCTAATCTCTATTCTTTAACAAGCTATAAAACTAAAAATACAAAACCTAAGGACCTCTGAGCAATCTTCACGTCTTTGAGCCATCCAATACCTTGCTAGTGCCTTCTCTTCTATGATCCTTCCTTGATGAGCAAATTGCCTTCCTTGCTTTGTGGAACTTAGAAGTTCTTGCAATAGCTAAGCGAATGGTCTCTAAACATGGTACAAGACCTAAAACTCATCTTAGCAAACTTGTTAGTACCAAATAGCACTAATTTGGTTTGTCATCATCAAAACACAAAACAATTGGAGAGTGTAACCTCTTGGGCCAACAATCTCCCCTTTTTGATGATGACAAAACAAATAGGCTATTAATAAAAATATAGGGTAGGAGAAAACTCCCCCTCAATTATGCTATACATAAAACACAAGAATATGCTCTAGATACCAATAATTGAAATGATGCACCAATTATTGAAACCAATTAAAACAATATATAAAACACAATATATAAAACACAAAAATTGCTCTTGATACCAAAAATACCAAAAACAACTAAAACACACGAATTTATTTAAAACACAAATTCATAAAACATATAAATTCATATGGAACCAAGACCAAATGAACTTATTTTGTCCATGTAAACTTATTCTCCCCCTTTTTGTCATACATCAAAAAGGGTTATGAAAAACATGTTTATTCAATAATACAAACATTAAGTTCTCCACAAATAAACGAAAATCTAGCAAAATCAAGAGGTTTAGTGAAAATATCGGCTAGTTGTAAATCCGTGGAAACATAATCAATATCTATATCACCTTTCTCAAAATGATCTCTAAGAAAGTGATATCTAATCTCAATGTGCTTGGTCTTACTATGTTGATTTGCATTTTTGGTCATGTGTATAGTATTAGTATTATCACAAAATATTTTTATATGATCAAAGTGCAAATCAAAATCAAGGAGAGTATGTTTCATCCAAAGGACTTGTGCACAACAAGCCCCCGCGGCAACATACTCCGCCTCGGCGGTTGAGAGAGCTACGGAATTTTGTTTCCTAGAGGACCATGAAACAAGACAATTACCAAGAAATTGACATGTCCCACTAGTACTCTTTCTATCTACTCTACAACCCGCATAGTCGGCATCCGAATAACTAGTCATTGAAAAATCTATAGTTTTCGGATACCAAAGACCCATTCCAATAGTGCCCTTAATATAACGAATAATACGTTTTACCGCAATAAGATGAGACTCTTTAGGACACGATTGAAATCTAGCACAAAGACACACACTAAACATGATATCCGGCCTACTTGCCGTCAAATATAAAAGACTTCCTATCATGCTTCTATATAATTTAATATCAACATTTTTACCTTGTTCGTCCTTATCAAGCTTGGTTGTAGTTGCCATTGGAGTGTTGCAAGCCTTTGATCCTTCAAGCCCAAACTTCTTTACTAGCTCCTTTGCGTACTTGGCTTGGTTAATGAAGGTTCCGTCTTGCAATTGCTTGATTTGGAGTCCAAGGAAGAAATTGAGCTCACCCATGGAAGACATTTCAAATTCTAGTTGCATTACCTTCTCAAATCCTTGCACAAAAGCTCATTAGTAGATCCAAAAATTATATCATCAACATAAATTTGCACAATTAAAATATCATTATCAACATGCTTAGTAAAAAGAGTTGTGTCTACTTTGCCTTTAATAAAATCATTTGAGATGAGAAAACTAGAAAGCCTTTCATACCAAGCTCTTGGAGCTTGTTTCAATCCATACAAACTTTATCAAGTTTAAAAACAAAATCGGGATGAACATGATCAACAAAATCGGGAGGTTGAGCAACATAAACTTCTTCATTAATAAAACCATTCAAAAATGCACTTTTCACATCCATTTGAAAAAGTTTAAAATTTTAAAGCATGCAAAAACTAGTGTCATCCGTATGGCTTCAAGCCGTGCTACGGGTGCAAAGGTCTCCTCAAGTCAATTCCCTCAACTTGAGTGTAACCTTGGGCCACTAACCTAGCTTTATTCCTAATGACATTTCCGGACTCATCCATCTTGTTTCTAAAGATCCACTTAGTACCAATTATTGGTCTATCGTGGGGCTTAGGAACAAGGTGCCAAACTTGGTTGCGCTCAAATTGATTGAGTTCCTCTTGCATGGCAAGCAACCAATATGGGTCCGTCTCGGCTTCGAGAATGCTTTTGGGTTCAAAATGAGAAATGAAAGCAAAGTTACCACATAGGTCATGGAGTTTGGAGCGCGTTGTGACTCCTTTAGATGCATCACCCAAGATGAGCTCCTTAGGATTTGTAGCGTATCTCCAAGCTTTAGGAAGCGGTTGAGTGCTTTCCTCCTTATCCTCTTGAACTTCACCAATAGGATCTAGCTTTTCTTCTTGAGCGGGTGAGTCCTTCAAGGATAGTCTCTCCATGTCTTCACCTAATGGTTCAAACTCTACAACATTCTCAACAAACACATTAGATTCTTCAAACTTAACATGCATGGATTCTTCAATGGTTTGAGAAGATCTAATGAAAACTCTATATGCTTTGCTAGTAGAGGAATATCCAACAAAGATAGCCTCATAAGCCTTAGCATCAAATTTACCCAAATTATCCTTAGTATTCAAAACAAAATACTTGCATCCAAAAACTTTAAAATATGCAACATTAGGTTTTCTAGAATGATACATTTCAAAAGAAGTTTTTGAAGAATTTTTGCATAAATAAATACGATTCGATATATAGCATGCGGTGTTTACGGCCTCGGCCCATAAATATTGAGGGAGGTCATATTCACTTATCATTGTCCTAGCCATCTCTTGAAGTGTTCTATTTTTCCTTTCTACAACTCCATTTTGTTGTGGAGTTCTAGGACAAGACGTTTCATGCTTAATTCCCTTTTCATCACAATAAGTCATGAAGAGTTGGTTAATAAACTCACCACCTCTATCACTCCTTATTCTCAAAATCGGAAAACCCTTTTCTTTTTCAACTCTTTTTCGAAAAATCTTAAAATGAGAAAAAGTTTGATCTTTATTTTGCAAAAAGAAAACCCAAGTAAAACGGGAGAAATCATCAACCAAAACAAATGCAAATCTACTTCCATTTAAACTCTTAGTTTTAGTTGGTCCAAAAAGATCCATATGAATTAATTCTAAAGGCCTAGTTGACATGATATCCTTGATTGGTTTAAAAGAAGACTTGGTTTGTTTCCCAAGTTGGCACGCACTACAAATGCGGTCTTTCTCAAAAGTCAAGCAAGGTATACCCTTCACCAATTCCTTTGAATTAATCCTAGAAATATGGTCAAAAGATGCATGTCCTAGTCTTCTATGCCAAAGCCAAGAATTTTCATCAAAAGCATTCAAGCATTTAGTAGAACAATCTAAATTGAGCATGTCAATAATATAAACATTATTATCACGAAAACCGGTGAGAATACAAATATCGGATTTAACATCAAAAATCTTGCAAGAAGTATCATCAAATACAACTTTAAGTCCACGATCACAAAGTTGACTAATGCTAAGCAAATTATGTTTTAAACCATCTACTAAAACAATATTCTCAATAATAGGAGATGCACCAATTTGAATGTTACCTATACCGATGATAGTTTCCTTTGGAGTCATCCCCGAAGGTGACGGTGCCACCTTCCATGTACCTTGATAGGGTTGTGAAGTTGTTGATGTCCCATGTCATGTGTCTTGAACAACCACTATCAAGGTACCACCGCTCCCTACGTCTTGGAGCTTTGGTGTGTACCTACATCAACAATTTAAGACTTGATTTTGGTACCCACATTTTCTTGGGTCCTCTAGGGTTAGTGTCATGAACCCAAACAAGATTATTTGTTCTATTTAGTTGATCATAGCAAAACTTAGCTAAATGTCCATTTTTGCCACAATATGTGCATCTATACACTCTACCATATTTAAAAGCATAATGAGTGTGTGATTTGTGAGCATGGGCATTGTGAGCATGAACATGAGACGTGTTAGGTGTAGTGTGAGCATGAGGAATCTTAGCATGAGATGTGTGCTTTTTAGAAAATTTTTCTTCAAGTTTCTTAGTATTAAAGGCACAATCTTTTAAAACTTTTTCAAAATCATTCATTTTTGATTTAAAAGAAGAAATTTCTTTTTCATCAATAATAGGAGATTTTGCCTTACAAGTACTCTTGTAGGCACAAAATTCTTTTTGCATGGAAATAAAATTAGAAGAAATATCATCTTTTTCTTTAGAAACAATGGCAAGTTGATTCTTAAGAAAAGCAACTTCTTTTTGTAATTTTAAACATTCAAGTTTCTTGTTATCATAAGTTTCAGAAAGTTCTACAAATGCATGTACAAGAACTTCCTTACTTACATCATCATCTTCATCATCAAGGGATTGAGAGGTTACCTTGGGTGTGTTTGCCATGAAACACATGTTAGCTTGATCCACCTCCTCTTCGGACTCGCTTTCCGAATCCCATGTAGCTTTGTAGGCTTTCTTTTCCTCCGGCTTCTTTGGCTTAAAGGAGGAAGTCATTTTCTTCTTGAACTCCGACAATCCGCCATGATATGTCCGGGTTTGCGGCAATTGTAGCATATGATCTTCCGCTCCTCTTTGCCTTCGAATTTTCTCCGGAAGTTGAACTTGTTCTTTCGGTACAACCTCTTGACATTCCGCACAAGTAGAGTTAGCTCCTCATCTTCTTCTTCGTCATCTTCATCGTCATCATTGGTGGATGAAGTCTTGAAGGTTATGGATTTCTTCTTTGAAGTAGTGGCTTCTTCTCTTGCCTTCTTCTCCATCTCATGGGTCTTTAGGTTCCCAATGAGACTAATGATGTCCATCTCGTCCTTGTCGTTCAACTCCTTTAAGGTGGTGGCCTTGATCTCCCATGAAGAAGGAAGAGCCCGTATCACTTTGCGCACCTTTTGATCGTTGGAGATGACGTCACCTAATGAAGAAAGACCATTTGTAATTTTAGTGAAACGAGTAATCATACAATCAATGGATTCATCATCTAGCATTTTAAATGATTCATATTGAGACCTCAAGAGATCTATCTTAGCTCTCTTGACTTGTGAAGTCCCTTCATGTGTGACCAATAAGTGTTGCCAAATCTCATAGGCGGATTGGCAATGAATTACCCGTGTAAGGTCATCCTCATTCAAGGCGGTTAATAGGGAGTTTTGGGCTTTGGAGTTAGCCTCATATTCTCTAAAGTTGAAGTCAGTCCAAGTGCTCTCATCACCATCGGGTGCTACATAGGGTTTAGTCAAGGACTTGGCCACTAAGCTACCCAAAGATTGCAAAAATTAGTCATCCTAACCTTCCAAATTGGGAAATTTAGGCCATCAAATTTAGGTGGGGATTTAATGTTGTCGGCCATGTTTACTAGTGATGAATGAATGAAATGAAAATGTTGATTAGCAATATTTTAAGGATCTCTCTATGGATGTTAAGCCAAACCTAGAGTCCAAGCTCTGATACCAATTGAAAATCACCTAGAGGGGGGGTGAATAGGTGATGATGCTAATCAAAGGGCAATTTAAAAATTAAAGCTACAACAATCACCAAGAAAGAGTCACAAGATGAATGCAAGCAAGTATGACAATGAATATGATGAGCAAGTAATAAGTGCAAGCAAAGTAGAGTAAGGAATGCAAGAATGTAAACCAATCGCAAATACAAGGATATGTTATCGAGGTTCGAGCACCCAGCTCTACTCCCCGCCTTCCCCAGAAGGATTCTAGCTACTTCCACTATCACAAAGATCTCAATTACAATGGAGTACCCAACTCCACAATCTCAGTACAAGTAATTTCCTTGGTAGTCAAAAGACCACAAACTCTCTCTTTCAAATATCTCTTCCCTTACAAAGGTCCTTAGAGAATATTGAGTAGAATGAAGCTCTTTTGTGTGTAAGGAAAAGAAATTGAAATCAGAGAAAAACTTTTGAAAACCCTTCAGAAATTGAGAGAATTTAGCTCAAAACCAAGAACTTTGAAAGCCTTAAACTTTTGAATTTTTAGCAATAATGTTGTTGTGACCAATCTCTCCCCAAACACCCCTATTTATAGGAGAGGGCTAGGGTTTAGGGATAAAACATATTTACTGATGTTTAGGAGGTAATTAGATCAAAATATATCCTTAAACGAATTTTTAAACACAAAAGACAAAAATAAACAGCTCTTAAAAATATGCCCGTTACTGTTCAAACGGCTACATCGGTCGACCGGTAGTACAAAATTCCGACCGTTACAGGTTATCGGTCGACCGACCCGGTCGACTGATACAAACTGTGACTCAAAAATAAATATCGGTCGACTGCCCCGGTCGACCGACAGACATGCACACGGATACGTGCATTCTGCCAGGACCTCGGTCGACTGGTCCGGTCGACCGGACCAGCCTGACACAGACTCGGTCGACTGTCGGTAGACTGTCGGTCGACCGGATCAGGTCAGAAAACGAAATAAAGACAGAATTTTGAGAAGAAAATATTTTTAACAAAACTATTTTAAACAGGAATTCAGTATGTAACATAAAAAGAATTTGTAGAAGAAAGATTTTGTACTAAAATATTTTTGTATATTTTATAGGAAATAAACTAAGAAATAGTATATGCGCAAAAACGTGTGTGATTGAGCTTCAAACTTAATCTCTATTCTTTAACAAGCTATAAAACTAAAAATACAAAACCTAAGGACCTCTGAGCAATCTTCACGTCTTTGAGCCATCCAATGCCTTGCTAGTGCCTTCTCTTCTATGATCCTTCCTTGATGAGCAAATTGCCTTCCTTACTTTGTGGAACTTAGAAGTTCTTGCAATAGCTAAGCGAATGGTCTCTAAACATGGTACAAGACCTGAAACTCATCTTAGCAAACTTGTTAGTACCAAATAGCACTAATTTGGTTTGTCATCATCAAAACACAAAACAATTGGAGAGTGTAACCTCTTGGGCCAACATCAGTGGCCAAAATCAGGGCCACAGTAACTGAGGACTGGGAACAAATAGACCATAAAGCCTTTCTTGTTTCGGGCAGGTGGAAACCATATAGCCGAGTTACTTGCAATGCCGACATATAATTTGTTGAGTTTGAGTTGAGAACCCACGAGTCTTTTATCCTAGGTTACTAGCCCACGAGACGGTGGCCCATAATTTGGGGGCCACAAGAAGCAGAAGAATGATATGAAGTTGCAAGAACAGTGGGCGAGGAGGCTGACTGAACTAAAACAGGTGATGATGACAACATCCGGAGATGTGTCTCCTCAGAGGTGAACTCAGCCACTAATTCGATGAAACTGGGAAGCGAATGATGATGAAGAATACTACTACGTAGTGCCTTAAACTCAGGACGTACTCACATGACAAAGTGGAACAAATTCTGACGATCTCTCTGCTTCTGAAACTAGAGAGCAGAAGCAGACATGGAATCTAAAAAGGAAACTTCCATGGCCTCCAGTTCTTCCTAATATTCTGAAAACAGCGAGTAGAAGTCTTGAATGGAGCGATCCTCCTACTTGGCCTCCTGAAGAGCCTGGCACAGCTGATACTCCCGAGCAGCACCAGCCTGGACAAACATACGATGTAGAGCTAGCCACAGCTCCTTGAATAAGGTCGAACGGCCTATAGACAGTAGAATGGGAATGGAGACTGGCCTCATAATATATGTCATTATTTGCTCGTCAGTGTGAACCCATTAATTTTGAGTAAGTCCTAATGTGGGGCTAAACTAAAAACCCGATGTAGAAGAATCTAATGATGGAGTGGCAATAATGGTAAAGGTATCAGATGGTGTGATTGAGGCAGCTGACAAGCATTTGAGGATGCCTTGACAGTACCCCAGACTTTGAAAGCATGAAGATTATACTGCATTGCGAGGGCCCATGCACTATAATTCTCAATTCCTTGGAGTTGGGCATCGAGAACAGGAAAATTGAATAATCCTTTCTTATCATGAATATCCTTGAGCCTAGAAATTTACGTAGAAAAGATTATGCAGATGGAGTTGTATTTTGTCGTGCTACTGCACGAAGACATGCAGAAGAGACCATGGATGTGCGAGGAACAGCAACCGTTACGAAGTGCACACGTCGGATCTAAGTGAGGGGCGCAATGTTCAAGGAGGAAGACCGGAGGAGATCGATAGGAGATTGCGGGATGTGGATCGAGATGAGACGAGGACGCCGAATGTGGATTAAATGAGATCACAGAATGTGGATCGAGATGAGACGAAGGTGCCAGCGTCGGGATGACGCGATCGACTTTGATGACGAGATCACAGCCACAGGACAAGGAAGGCTTGGATGTGTGAGAGAGAGAGTCGGCTGGGTTAGGATTTTTGAATAATAAGCTCTGATACCATGATAATTTGAAGAGAGTAATTTTTGTGTGTTACTTTCACCAAAGAATTACATCATATATAGACAACTGGAGGGTAAAATAAAAAAGTATACAACTCATATATAACCTAAATACAACTCACAATATAGCTATATACAGGCATGTTAACACCTATATACAAATATGTTAACTTTCCCTTTATATTTTTTTTAATTCTTTAATTTTTTGAATGATTTCAACTTTTTATTTGATTCTTTCTTTGTCAATTTTTTTATTTTTTATTTCCTTCTCTCTATCTCTTATTTATTTTTCTAATTCTTGTTTTTTACTATACGAAATTTCCTTTTGTATTTTTTATTTACTTCTACTTTTTTTCTTGTATTTTTTTTGTATACTCTAACTATTTGTTTCCTTTTTATATTCTTACTTTCACATTTTCTAAACTCTTTCTTTTACTTTCTATAATTCTTTCTTTATTTTTCTTTCCAACTTTTTAATAATTTTCGTTTTCCTTTTCTTCCATTTTTCATGTTATGATTTTGTTCTATTTTTTATTTTTACTTTTTTCATTTCTTTTTTTACCTATTTCTTTTTACTTTATTCTCTTTTATTTGTTTTTCTTTTCTAGGTATTTTTCATTTTGAAGTTTCTTTCATTTATTCTTGATGAATCTTTTGTTTTCTTCTAGTGTTTTTTTCTCTTTTTTTAGCATGTTTTGATTTTTTATCCATATTTTTTCTTGACTTTTTATCAATTCTACTCTACATATTTTTTAAAATTTTTTGTTTGTTTTTTTGTCTGGATATTTTACATTTCTTTTTCGATTTTCAATTTTTCATTTTTATTCCTAAATTTTTTATTTTTATTTATTTTTTATATTTTCTTGCTTTCTTTTATAAGTTATTCTACTTATTTTTATTCTTTTTTTAATTTTTAATTTTTTTAATTTTACTCTTTTAATTTTTTTATTTGATTCTATTCTATTTTTTAAAATCTTTTTTTTGAATATTTTTCTTCTTTTCTTTATTTCTAATTGAATATTATTTTCTTCTTATATAATTAGTTGTTTTCTATTTGTTAATGAAAACAATTACATCTTATTTTTAATAGATGTATATAAATTTTTCTAAATAACAAGGTCAAGTAAAAAATATAAAATAGACTTTCATATTAAATTAGAAATTGCTCAAGTTAAAAAAAACCTCCATTTGCACGACATATGCACTTTTCTAGCACAGGTAAAACGTAAAAAATATGTATATATCCCCAAAAAATCGACTCGGGCGGTCCGGTTCATTCCTGGATTTGAACCGGGAAATCGAATTAGCAGACCAGGCCAATCCCGGTCTGAGATCCTTGTTTATTTCATGGTGAAATTGGAAACCCATTTTACTTCCTTCCAGTTTTAGTGAGGGGGAAAAAAAATCAAAAATTAAAAAAACTGAGATGCATAGGTTTCGGTAACCCCATTTCCCAAACCCTAGCACACCCCCATTTTTTATTTTAGGGTTTCCAAATCGATCACCTGATCCTGCAAATCTCTCTTTTTCTCCCAGGTGAATGCCTCTTCTCTCCTTCTTCAGATCTCTTTTTTCTCTATTTAATATACTCATTTTTTTTTTGGCCCAGTTAGGGTTTTTTTTAATTTTATTCTAATCTGTCTATTAAATAAATTATTTGCATCCATGTGCATTCTCTTGTATGTCTTTCTGATGTGGATGGCAGTTGAAAGATGGTGGATTTCGATTCTAGGTTGAAGTTCAAGATGGAAGTCATTTCTCGTAAATGACTTCCAGGAACTCCTTTTCCCCACTTTTTTTTTTTCTTAATTTCTTTTTTGGAATCGGATAAAATCCGTTTGGATCATAGGAGTTTCTTAATGAGAAAAATTCTAATTGCCCATTTGGATATTCAAGGTCTAATCTTGTTTTTGATCATTTACAATAAACATCGTTTTGAATATTTTGAATGCACTCTTGTGGTCTCAATTTGATAAAACTTTACTGTGGTCGGATTTATTTGTGTCTTGTTATAAATCTGCGAATAGTCCAGTGCATAGCTAGTTCAGGGAAGTAATGAAGTGGGCAGTATTTAGATAGAATCCAACCAGTTAATTGCTAGGAGTCCGAATGAATTATATTTTATTTTCATGATGCATGCACGCTTCTTCAATTGGTTGGTTGAAGAACAGATATTTCTGCTTTATTCCAGACCATTTGTAGTATCTGAATTCAATTCACCTGTTTAGGCCTTCATATGATTTATGGGTTTCTGTTTTGTATATTAATTTTAAGTTCACATGCAATTTATGTTTTAGAAGAAATAGCTTGAAATTGTTTATCTGACATTATTGACATTATTATATATGTCAGTTGAGTAGGTGAAGACGGATTCTCTCCAAGTTTTATAACAACCAAGAAAATCCTTTGATACAGACAATGGGTAAGGAGAACTTCATCATTATTTCATTTGCATAGCTCGTTGCTGATGGCTTGATTTTGTTTATTTGAGATTACACTCATTTTGAAGAGGTTATGTTCTTCATTAGAACTTAATGATTGCAAAGTATTTCTTAAAATCTTCTTTTACAAGATAAAAGTAAAAAGACATTTTTAATTATTAGTACTTAGTAATTTTAATGTTTACAAAAGCTTTTCTTCCTCAGTTTCTCTAAGTAAGCTCAATTGGCTGTCTTGAATAATTATGGTATGTCTTTATGAGGTCTTCAGAGTGCATTATTTCTAAGGTCGTTATTGTTCATTGCGAGAAATAGCTTTTATACACATCATGCACATACTACATTTCATCTTTCTCATGATTAATCATCATTCATAGATATGAAGTTTTGTTTATCTACATCAATTTGCCATTAGAACTTTGGGTTTTCTATCATGTCCTAGCTTCTACTATGGTTAATTTTAGCACAGAACGATTGTTGAGAGATTAAATAGGTAAACGGCTATTGGAAATTGTAAATCTTAAGTTTTTTGAGTTAAAAACAGATGAGCATAGTTGAATTGATGTTGTAGACAGGGTATGTTCATTATGTGCTCATATTTTTGTCCGAACATGCAAACCTGTCCTCAACTTGGAGATTGCATCCGTATTTGTATTGAGAAATTTTCAGTATGTATAGAATATGGCACAATTGTTGAAGAGTGAATCCTAAATCACGAGTATGTTTCTTTCCTTTTTTCCCCTTTAAATCTAGAATTTGTTCTGCATTGCATTACAATAGCTGAAGTGTTTTGGAAGTCCTCATGAATTACCTTCTAACATCAAGATGAACCAAGACAATATACATGTCTTACAAGAATACATTTATAGAGAGGGCAATTGTGCTATTTTGTCTGGGGTGAAGAACCCTTGTAAGTTTAATTAAAGAGAAATGTAGCCCGAATAGTGAAGATCCTAATTAACTTTGATGAAATCAATCAGGTTTCTAAGTTTAAGAGGGAAACTTTACTGTTAGTCAAAGTTAGTCTTCTTTATACCTAGATGCGTGCATCTATCTGTAATTCAGAGGAAATTGCACCAACAATTGGTGTACAAAGAAATACTGCACCATGATGTCTGTAAGGCTGAAGTTATTTCTGCAACAGAAATGTTCTACCATACTTCATTGATATTTTGTGCATTTGTGTGATTTATTTTGTAAGCTTTGTATTGATTAGCCACAATCTAGGTTTAAATTGTGTAAAAGTCAGTATTCTTTGTAAATGAGAGCACTTCTACCGCTCTATCTCTCTCTATCTATATATATAGGGTCTTTCTCATATGTTCTCCCCCAATCTTTCATAATTTCAAAATACTCACCAAATCTTCATGATATCATAATTACTATTCAGATTCTTTCAAAATTTCAAAATTACCCCTACCGTTCAAATTACTCCAATACCCCCAGAATCTCTCTCTTCTCTCTCTTTTTCGAGATAAAGTCCCAGCGCCCCCCCTCTCTGTCTTCTCTCTCATTTCTCTCCCTCCCTCTCTAAACACCGTCCCCAAATTGTGAGGAGGCGGAGAGGAGTTATGAAGGAGGAGAGGGAGGGGGCGCTGGCGGATGGGAGAAATTGAGGCCAACTGAGGGGAGAACTTGATAAATGGTTGCATTGAAGACAAGTTAGGTTTGTTTTTAAAGAGAGGGTTGCAGCCGACTGTTGGTCGACGTGAAATCAACCGTTGATCAACGAGAAAAATGATCGTTGGCTATAAATCTGAGGGTAAGGGTATTTTTGGAATTCAAATTTCATAAAAGATAATTGGGAGATAATTTGAAAATATGAAAGAATTTGAAGAGTAAATATGATATTATGAAGATTTGGGAGCAATTTTGAAATTTTGAAATAATTGAGGTGTAATTATAATATTATGAAGATTTGGGGATCATTTTTGAAATTATAAAAGATTCGGGGAGTACATATGAGAAAGACCCATATATATAATTATATGCACGTATCTCCATGCAAATTCAAGGGTGGAGAGTTGTGTGTAACTAAGTTATTTACTCTCTATGTGTAATGTAACTGAACCACAATAACTTTTGTATATAATTATGTGCACGCGTCTCCATGCAAATCTAAAGTGGGGAGTAGGTGTGTTAACTAAGTTATTTACTCCTTATGTGTAAGTAACCGAACCATATATATATATAATATTATTATATATATATATATATATATTATATATATATAGAGAGAGAGAGAGAGAGAGGGACTTGTGTAGTTCTGGAAGGATTCGAGCCCAAATCCTTTCCACTCAAATACCATCACCAACATTAAAATATAAGATCCACTCCGTTGAAGTTGATCTATATTATTAAAAGTAACTAATAATAAAAAATCAAGTGTTTTAAATATTTTTTGCCTATCCATCAAATCCACAAAATGACGGACTAAAGTAGTGAGTTGATTAAGTCTATGTCTTTAGACATACAAATTCTCGATTCGGCCATTTGATCATGATCTAAACATTTA
>JAVJIF010025334.1:0-62115 GCA_038442645.1 Agave tequilana | reverse complement strand
GGTGTAGGTACAATCTGAATTAGGATGTTGGATGGGATGGAAAGGGAGCTGAAAGGAGTGAGGTATGTACCTCAGTTGAAGAGAAATCTAATCTCCGTGGGAATTTGAAAGCATCGGGCATGTTGATATCTGTTCGAGATGGCGATCTCAGGATGATCAAGGGCTCGATGGGTGATGATGAAGGGCGTCCGCCGAGGAAACCTCTACTACTTGAAGGGTAGTACAATTACAGATCAGGTGGAGACTTCGAGTTCCTCAGAAGATGGTGGCCCGGAGGTTCTGGCAGGGAAAGGTCGGGACAGGAAGAAGAAGAATCTTTGCGAGCTCCTGCAAAGAAGGAAATGGAAGGTGCTGCTACCTGCAAGTCGGAAGGTGAACACAAGTGTTCTGGACAAGAAGAAGGTGAGATTCAGCACCGTACTCACCACAATGAAGGTCTTTTGATTGTGTTCACGTGTGCGTATGGGGACCTGCTTAAGACGGCATCGCTTGGAGGTCACAGGTACTTTGTCTCATTATTGATGGTTCATCTAGGCAGGTTTGGATATATCCATGAGACAAAGGAGTGAAGCCCTAGATGTGTTGATGAAGTGGAGAGGAATAATGGAGAGGCAGATATGTAGGAAGGTAAAGGAGCTTCATATTGGTAATGTTAGAAAGGACATGTACCAGTTCCTACGATTTGGCCAGAACATAGGTATTGCAACTCACTTCACAACAGGTACAGAAGGATTGGCTAAAGATGTAGTCCGTTCCTTGCTGGAGGAAGTTCGGGTTGTTGTCTAATGCAGGATTAGACAGGTCATTTTGGGCTGAGGCGACCGAGTATGCTAGCCATCTCATGAACAGATCGACTGTGATTGGAGGTAAGCTCCATTGGATATTTGGTCTGGGGAAGCTGCTCAAGATCATTGTTTGCTACGGGAGTTTGAAAGTCCGGCCTACTTCAGTGCCAAGAATGACAAGGTGAAATCCGCGAGCAAAGAGGTTTGTCTATTTGGGCGTCAAGGGAAACAACTACAGGTTGTGGACCCCGAAGATAAGAAGATCGTGATGAGCAGGCATGTCACTTTTGGAGAGACTTCAGTGTTGAAGTCCACCATCTCTCAGCAGGTAGAGAGGACGGAGACCAAGGAAGGATTGCAGCGGGTAGAGGTGATGCTACTCCATCATCTCCAGTGGGTTCGGCATTAGAGGAGACTTCACTGGATGTGACAACGGGTGGAGATCATGATACCAAAGGTGATGCTGAACGGTTGACGACATTGTTGAGGATGTCGAGTTGTTTGCAGCTATTGGAACAAAGGTGAAACCACGCTTGTGGGAAAGAAGCATGAAATCTCAAGCTTGTGATCGTGACAAGCTGAAGTTGAAGCCGTTGTCCTCCATGATGGTCAGGAAGAGGTTCTATGACTCAGTCAGACAGGTTCACTGCTGCAAATAGAGGTGCAAAGTGCTTGAGCTTGATGAAGCTCATCTAAATGAACTACAGTTGGCTTGATCCTTTTGGGCAAAGGTACGTAGGCAGCCGTAAAGGCGCAGTCATTGGTGATGCAACTCTTATGAAGCTATTTGGGTTCTTGAGAAGCTGTTATGGATCTTCACGTAGAGGTGAAGAGTTGTGGCCGATAGAACTTCACGTAGAGGTGGAGAGGCTTCACGTAGAGGTTAAGTGTTGCGGTCAGTTGGATCTCATGTAGTGGTGAGGTGGTGTGATCTCGATGAACAGGTTGATCTTCCGGTGAGAAGATGATGAGCTTGTGTAAGGAGTGGTTTGCATCCAGTTGAAACCGATGATGATGTTTGGTGTGCTCTGCGCAGACTTGGTTGGACCGTCAGTAGAAGACAGGAAGACTAGATAGAGCTGGTCAGTTGGAGAATCAGTGTTGGCTCGTGTGGAAGTCTTCGTGAGGTCGTGAAGTTGCAGAGTAGAAGCAATGTAGGTAATCGGCATGTATGAAAATTCTCCTAAGGTGAAGTGCAGGGAAGGCATGTGCGATGTTTTTCAGGGATACCTGAGCTAAAGATTCCAAGCCAAGATCATGTGTCGATTTCGTCGAGATCGTGTGTCGATTTCGTCTGGTGCGTGCAAGACGAGATCGTGTGTCGATTTCGCCGAGATCGTGTGTCGATTTCGCCAGGTGATAGACTGGGGTCGTTGAAGATCGGCTCAGATTTTTAGGAAAAATCTTCGCGAGGTGGAGAATTGTTTGATAGAGAGAGTTTACTGATGGGAAGTTGATAAGGATCGTTGAGGGGGTCGTCGAGTGTTCGCCGAGGAAGTCGACGACGAAGACGAAGGGAAACAGCAGCAGAAAACAAGCCAACAGCAGCAGCAGCTGCAGGTTGGCCGGTCGACCGGCGTGCACAACGTGCACACGTTAGAGCTCAGTCGACCGGTCAGCCCACTCTGACCGACTGAAGTGACCCAACTCTCTGTGGGCACCCAGTCGACCGACCGGTCGGACTGGTGGAAGGATCGGTCGACCGGCCGGTCGACTGACAAGCGGGTGCGGGCTGCGAGTGCAGATTTGGAAATCTATTTGTATTTAGGGGTGGCTGTTTTCTAGGATTTGTATCTGAAGAAGATCCTTGAGAAGGAACTGCTAGAGCTCTCTTGCATTAAAGAGGCTGCTAGCCATTGTAATCTTCTTCCAAAGCAATTAAATCTCTCTCTGATTGCCCGAGGACGTAGGCTTTGAGGCCGAATCTCGTTAAATTGGTTGTTTGGGGGTGTTCTTTCTCCGGTGATTATTTTTGTGCTGGTTTTGATTGTTCTTCGTGCGTGGGAGATTCGAGGAGTGATCCTCTATCGGGTTGTTGTCGCTGTGGCGCGCAACAATACGTATGCTAAGCCTTGCTACAGAAAATAAACATAATATATACAATAATTCCAACTTTAATAAGTACAAGAATACTTGCAATGGGTCAGGGATCATGATATATATAGAAACAGAGATAAATAAGAAAATAAGATTGAATAATAAAGATATCTATAAATAATATAGATGACGACTCTCGTATATGTATCCCGTGAAATATCAGGTACTACGTGTAGTTCACCTAGGGGGTGAATAGATGACTAGCTAATCTAATGCAAAATTAATGCAGAATTAAAACTATTATGCAAATTAAAACTACACACGATGTATAACCAAAGAGTGAATCCAAATTCCCAGTGAAGGGCTCTGGACTTTCTTCTGAAGATTGCTCTAGACTAAGAGTTGAGGTGCCATTATGACTCTCTTAGTTAACTACTAGTGTGAACAAACAATCCTAAGCATATATTCAATTGAGCACAAAGTATATCTAGCATATAGGATGTTAACAATAAAAAATATGCAAGATATATAAACATAAGTGATAGAGAGATAAATAATCGCAAACACGGAAAAATTGTTTCGAGGTTCGAGTCACTTGCTCTATGTCCCCCGCCTTCACTGCAATGAAGAATTTTCACTATAAATAATTTCGCAAGATCACTCGATGCCGCAACACTTACAACGAGCTCCCTTAAGAACTCTTGGACCGCAAGTCCCTCACTTGTTCCTCGCAAGAACAACACACGCAAACCCTCAAGCTCGACGAGGCTGCATGCAATCTCTATAATGAGCTCTCCTAAAGAACTCTACACAACGCGAACCCACAAGCTTGCCGAGGCCGCAACCTCTACAACTCTCTTCAAATACAAATTGGAAACTTGGTGATCTCTTCACCAACAAACACTCTCACAATAAGAATCCTAGAGGATGAATATAGCAATGAAAATCTCAAACTTGTGTGAGAAAATAAGATAGGTTGAGTGGTGAAAACTCAAGAAAAGTCTTTTGAAAATTCAAGAAAAACACTCTTGAAAAACTCTCCTTTTAATATGGAATTTAAACCCAAAAACTTGTTGTAAGACCTCTGAGAAAAATGAAAAAAAAACTGGCTCTAAAACTTCTCCTAAATCTTGTATAAAACTGGCCTAAATAGCCCCCTTTATAAAGTCTAGAAAACTAGCCGTTGGGGCTCAGAACAGGTCAAATCTAACATGTCGGTCGATCGGCCAACAGCCATAAAATGACCGTTGGGGTTGCCAGTCGACCGCCCCCAGGCCACTTGCCTTGTCGATTGACCACCCGGTCGACCGACCAAACCAGAGAGTGGGTTTGATTCAGTCGGTCAACCACTCGATTGATCGTCCCTAAAGGCAAGGGCTTGTGCACGTTGCTATGCACATCGGTCGACCGCTCCGTCGATCGAGCTCTGATTCGGTCGACTCGTCGGTCGACCACCAGCAGCCTAAATTAGGATTTTTCAGGTTTAAATTTTGGACTCGTAAAACCTATAGATTCTATAAAATTTTATAAAAATCCACAAAAATAAGTTCATTGAAATACTTTGAAGTACAAATATGTGTGATCATAAATCAATACATATTACAAACAATTTGAACTATTTTTGAGGTATAGAAACTAAAGCTTAAATCAAAAATCTTATTTTTTTTAAAAACCAACTTCTTAAACGAAAATCCGATTTTTTTCAAAAATTGTTCAAATACAAAAACAAGATATTATAACTCATTTGAAGTATAGTGTGTATGGAAATGATCTAATACACATAGAAGATGAAATATACTTGTTTTTGACAATAAGCTTAAAATAAATTTTGATAAATACGAAACTTGAAACATGAACTAGAGACATCAAAATAAGTTTCTAATAATATGAAGCGACAATGTGTATGGATGAAATTCAATACACATATAAATAATGTAAACTTGTTTTGATGAAATCTATTCATGAAAACGAAAAATGTATTATTTGAATACCAAAATCAAGTTGTATTTTCCAAAAGCTAAACTATTTAATATGAAATATTTTGTGTGTATGTATAGGAGCTTGAGTAATCCACAACTAATTTATCCTTTACATTTTATCTAAAACAAAATCTTAAACTTACAAACTCTTGACTCAGGTCTTTAAAATCTTCTCTTCATCTTGACTTGGTCCAAACTTGATTCATGAGCTAAACTCCTTTTTGAGTACTTGATGCGATCTTGATAGCGAGCTCTTGAATCAACATGTGCTAGCTTCAAAATTTGACTTCAAATCTTTTGTTGAAGCTAAACACCTACTAAGATCTTATTGAATATATGAAACTAAATGAGCACAAGATCATTAGTACTATAACTATATGAGTTAATCATCATCAAAATTAGAGTGATGAGCCTTTGGGCCAATACTACGATATTCCAGATCTCTAACCTGGGTATGCATACTCAGGGTCATCAGAAAGCGATCTAATGAGTGAAAAAAATGAAGGAAACAATATACAATCACGACACAATACAATACAGTTTAAATACCAGTGATACATATAATTATATTAACATCGAGATATATATATATACAGATATAAACAAGTGTTATATTAATACTATAACATTATAAATGCCTAACATGTTACAACGGTATTAGTTCTACAATATTATCCAATATATAATATTAATATCAATTAATATTATCAGGAGTAGTCTTATATATCACCAACTTACATTATTATATTCTTATGCCATATATATGGTCTAATCAATATGACTAATAAGATGAAGTATTTAGTTATATATTAACAAAATTAAGTTATTTAATGAACATATATTAAGTCTTATTATAGTATTTATTGTTTAAACTAATAGTAACAGTAGCATGATGGTATCATGATAAAATATTTTATGCATTAATACATGAAATAGAATACATAAAATACAAAGTATATGTATACATGAATAGCGTGTCGCTACATGAAGTGCACAACATACATGTGACATGATGGTGGATAAGATATTAGGAAGTGTAACAAGTATAAATGAATTGTAATATACATATATCGAACAAGTCATGCTATTTATACAATAATGACAATCAGTACCGCCTGATATTTTAATCACTCTTTCAGTGCTCTCATACCACTGACAGTTCGTACTGGAGCCCATACTTCAGTTGAAGCCATCCGAATATGGTATATAAGTACTATTATCAAACGAGATAGCTCCTAAATAGCAGGCGTTTCTGACGTTATCATTGTTAGGTTA
The DNA here is from genome assembly GCA_038442645.1 of Agave tequilana. NCBI lineage: Eukaryota > Viridiplantae > Streptophyta > Magnoliopsida > Asparagales > Asparagaceae > Agave > Agave tequilana. Next base: position 56,039 of record JAVJIF010025334.1, on the reverse strand, counting down.
TTAAATGTATAATGTATGAATCTGAATAACTAGTGCATTGAGGAGCCATCATCATACTAACAGCCCGCGATGTGAGATTTTAGAGGTGATTCCCACATATTCAAGAGATGGCCCCGACCATATATGTGGTGACTACTTTGTTCTATGTGGCACTTAGTTTCACACATCTTATGCCGGACATCAGCATGACCGTGTGTATAACATGTATATTAAGTAATAGGAGTATTGAGTCTGATCAATAATAATATCTATAATAAGAGCATCGGAGATATCCTTATCACCCAAGTGACCCAACACTAGGCGGAGTGAGGATCTGAGAGGTGACCCCATGGATCCAAGAGGTGGCCCCCACCACATATAGGTGTGATGTGGCACTTTACTCCGTGTGGTACTTAGTTCCACACATATTTCGCCTGACGCCAGTGTGACTGTGCGAATAAATAGGTAGGCTGGCTGAATAATAATGTTTATAACATGTAACAAGTTAACAAAATTTATCAGTAATTGCGGTAACATGAACAAGTATACAATGTAACAGGAGTATATGAATATTCAAGTAACGGTAATCTAGGAATGAACAGTGATCATCCAAAAGGAATACATGAACATTCAACGCATGTATACGGGGAATCTATGTGACATGAAATAATTGTGTACAGAGTATCCGTGCAGAGATGATATAAATATATGAAAAAACGTATCCAATGAAATAGCGTATCTGTGTATCAGTGGTTCATGAATATGAAATAATAATTTTCAGTGTAACAGTGATACAAGCACATGAAATAATAAAATCTAGTATAATAGAGTATCCGTGTGTGATGATAGAAGTACATAAAATAACAGTATTCATAATTATAATAAACACATACTCAAACATGAATTAATAGTGTCCAGTGTATTAGTGATTATTCTCATGATTTAAGTAACAGTGACAGTGTTGATGTGATATAGTTAATATGAAATATATGTCAATTGATATATATCAGTATTTAGTATATCATTTTACGTTATTATTATGATCGATATCAAAAAGAAAATATAGATAATTATTTATTTTTAAACTCTTCACAGCTATTTTAATAATTACTAATTTAGTTATTATTTTGAAATTTCTTTTATCCATTATTTAATAATAACGCAAACATATATAAATAATCTATATACATGTTTATCTTTAATCAAGAATCACTACAAAATATCAGTAACCACTAACACATCTTTATTTATAGTGAGTTACTATTTTACATGATTTACGGAACAATATTCACGGTTTAAATAAATTAATAACTCAATTGTATTTAACATGATGAAATATAAATTTATAAAAAAAAACAGTCATTTGCTATTATAGGATGTAAGTCGTCTTCCTACGATCGCAAGGGATCAAGAATCATTCAAATCGAACTCCGAATGCTCACGATATTGTCTGAATACTAAAATCAATAAAAATAAATTAAATATGTAATAATAAGCCTACATTGTAAATATTCCAAATTGTCAGGGGTGTTTTATGTAAAATTACCTTTCATAAAGGATCGGATTTGGATTGCTAGTGGGTCAAGTATAGATCCAATAACCCAACACAATAACTTAAGTGATTGGGCAATTAGGCTAATGGGTATTTGGGTAGTGGATTGGAATCCAATGGAGGATAGAGAGAGAGAGAATAAGAGAGGGAAAGAGAGAAAGAGGGAGGAGGAAAAGAAGGAGGGCCGGACAATGACTGGCCTGAGGCGGCGCCGACGACCTGGCTGACATCCAGAGGTGCCGGCAGTTGTTGAGGCCCAAGTAGAGGAGGATGTTGGTATTGGAAGGGGTTGGTGATGGTGGTTGAAATAGGTGATGGAGTGAATGTTGATGGTGAAAGTGGAGATAGATTAGGAGAAGGAGATGGTGGTGATAGTTGGTGGTCGTGGAGAAGTATGATGGTGGTGGAGGATTAGGTGGTGGCAGGGTGGTGATTTGATGTAGAGAGGGTGGAATTTGGTGATGGGTATGATGAATTGGTAGAGGATGGAAGGTGATAGAGGAGAAAATGAGAGAAGAGAGATGGCCGAGGTGGGGTCGTCATGGGGATTGTCGGAGTTGGGAAGTCAGTCGATGAAGTCTGGGTGGTGGACGGGTTGTGGAAGAGTGGAAGGGTGAGTTGACTATGTGTTGTTTGTGAGGAGAGAGGAAGAAATTAGAGAGGTTTTAGAAATTTGAGAGTAAGGGGCGTGATTAAGAGAGAGTGAGATAGAGGTTAGATTAGATTATGAAATAAAGAGAGGAGATTTAATAGGGAAGAGTGAGAAGAGGCAGTGGAGGTCGGCTGGCTTGTTGGGGAAGGAAAGAAGAGGATTGGAGAAGAAGAATTAAAGAAAATGATTTTAATTTAATATATTTAATAGGTAAAAATTGATTAGTTAGAACGATTCTCAAAATTTTTATAAAATAGCAAATATTATCCGAAAAAATAATATGAAATTGGATTCAAGAAATTCAACCCGATTTATAAATTAAAAATCTCGAAATCGATCGGTGGCACCGGTTAACGCCGGTTTGGCAAGATTTTTGACTAATTTAGAAAAATCTCCAAAAATATGATCATGAAGAATAATATGGAAGTAAATTCTTAAAATTTAACTCCATTGTTAACTAAAAATCATAGAGTCAATTATCAGTATTGGTCGATACCGAATTTGGGGATTTTACAAAATAATAAAAAAACATTCTAGAAAATTCTAAAAAAAATCTAAAATATTAGAAATAATATTTGAAACTGAATCTGAATCAGTCTGACTAGCCGAAAGGTCAAATCAAATATGTACACCGTATCAAGTATTGATATTGTGACATGTACATTTAGGGTTGGGGTTACAAAACATCAAAGCAAACTACCAACCTAGTTAACAACTTTAGTTTGAGGGTCAAAAGCAGAAGAACACCTCAACGTAGTCCCAAACAACTTTCAAAAAGTTTTTCAAAAGTAGCTAATAAACTTAACATCCCTGGCTGGAAGGTCATGTAACCTAAAAATCTCATTAAAGAACAGTTTAGCTATATGTAAAGCATCAGTACTTCGAGAAAAGGGATGAAGTGAGCTATCTTAGAAAATTTATCAACAATCACAAAAATAGAATTATGTAAAAACAGAATTATATTTTTGCGCAATTTTGGGCATCCTAAGACAAAGTCCATGCTAAGATCTCTCTAAGGGTGTGTGAAAAAGAAATGAGTGTGTACAAATCAATATTTTGTTTCTTAGACTTATCTAATTAACAAGTGCGATACTGGGAGACAATACATACAACATCTCTTTTCAATGAAGGCCAATAAAACTTATCTTCTGCCAAAGCAATAGTTTTATCTTGAATAAATATCCAACTAAACCTCCAACATGTAATTACCAACTTAAAAAAAAACCCCTAAGTATGAGAAATACACAACTTAATATCTTTAAAAAGGCACCTAACCCTAATAAGAAAATCATCTTGTATAGGATTAGGGTTATCTAAGGACTCTATAAATGATACCAAAATCTAGACATTAAGGGTACTCATCCTTAAGGTACTCAAACCTGTCACAAAATTTTGCAAGGAGTGTAAAATAGTGATAACATGATTAAGAGTATCAGTAACTTTATTGTCTATCCCCACACGATGTTTGAGAACAAAAGTATAATCTTGAAAAAACTCAACCCACTTTACATGTCTAGAGTTTAACTTACTCTGAGAATGAAGGTAACGAAGAGCTTGATGGTTAGAATATAAAATAAACTTTTTAGGTAACGGAACGCCAATAACGAAGAGATGACACCATTGCATAAAACTCTTTATCATAAGTGGAATATAATTGTAATCCCAGCACAACATTAGCATTCGATACAGCGTATGTATTTATTTTGATTTTTCTGATAGTCAGACAAAACATGTGTCAGCTCCAAATATTATTTTTAATATTTAGATTTTTCAGAATTTTCTAAAATTTTTTGGATTATTTTGAAAAAATCTCCGAATTCGGTGCTGACCGATACCAGATAATCAATTCCCCGATTTTAATTTAAAATGTAATCAAATTTCTAGAAACTTCTTTCAAACTGCAGTGTCATATTTTTTATTTTAGCATATTTTTGAGAATTTTTCTGAAATAGTCAAAATCTGGTCAAATCGGAGTCAATTAGTATCACTAATCAATTTCGAGATTTTTAATTTGCAAACAAGACTGAATTTCTTGAATTCGATTTCACATTATTCCTCCAGATAATATTTTCTATTTTATAGAACTTTTGAGAATCGTTTGAACTAATTAAATTTTACCCAATTAAATAATATTAAATTAAATTATTTTCTTTCTTTTCTTCTTCTCCTCCAATCCTCTTCTTTTCCTTCTTCCCCAAGCCACCGACCTTTCTCCACCATCTTCTCATGTCTCTCTCGAATTTCTCTCCCAATTTACTCTCTTTACTATTCTCTCACTATCTTAATATCTATTTCTCACTCTCTAATTCTCCCAATCTCTTTCTAATCTCTCCTTCTCTCTCCCCTTTTTAAACACCCAGCCAGCCAGGGCCTCCCCTCTGGCCTCTCTGCCGTCGGCCAGGCCACGGGACCACTTTCACACCGCCGACCTCCCCATCTCCTGCGGCCAACTTCGATAACCACTACTTCCCATCTTCTCCTCCTTTCTCCAATTTCTTCATCACTCCCTTCAACCTCCACCACCTCCATCTTCTTCCACCCATCACCAAATCCTCCTCCTTCTCCTCTTCCTCTAACCACTCAATCCACCACCATTACAATCTCCATTAATTCCACCACTTAAATCTCCACCAAACTCCACCACCACAACCTCCCACAATCATCATCTCTGATCTCCTCTAATTCTATCTCCACCATCACTAAAGTCGCCTTCATCTCCATTTCCAAAATACCACACTCCATCTCTTCCTCTCCCTTTCCTTTTTATGGCCGCCGACCACCCCCACTAGGCTGGCCGTGTGCACCGCCTCTGACTAAGGCTAGGCCGGCGACCACGGCCGGCCAACTCTGGTCGTACACCCCCTTCTTCTCTCTTTTCCTTTCTATTTTCTCTCTTTCTTCTTTTCTCCCTCTTTCCCTGTTTCATTTTTCTCTCTGTCTCTTTCTTTCTCTCTCTAACTCTCTCTGTCTCTCTCTCTCTCTTATAGTGGGTTCAAACTCAATAAACCCAAATCCATTAGCCCATTAACCTATATTCCCATCATGTAAAAAATTGGGTTCGGGTTATTCGATCAAAACCCGACCCACTAGCAACCTAGACCTGCTAAAAAACTTAATAAAGGTAAAATTTCATAAAACTCTCATGTTAGTTCAAGTTTATTTCATTTTAATCTTTTAAATTACACATGTAACCCATTTTTAATGATTTTAGTATTCGAACGATATCTTGACCATCTGGAGTCCGATTTGGACAATTCTTGAGCCGTTGCTATTATAAAAAATGAGATATATTCTTGCGATAACTATATGAGTGTTTTCTTTTATAAATTATATTTCATTGTGTTGAATTATAAATTAATTAATTAAATTATATTTACCATTTATTAAATCATGTAAATTACATTTCTCCTCCAATAAATCATATAACTGGTAAAGCAATTTAATTAAATAAGAGTGTATGCTTTTTAAACATTTAAATAAATAATAGTTTATTGTTATTCACAATTTAAATATAAAATATAAATGAACTATTTCTATATTAGTGATTATTAGACTGTAAATTAAAAAAAAAATCTAGATTAATAAATAAATTGATAATTTTAATATGGTTGTGAAGAGTTTGAAAATGGATAATTATAAATAATTACTTTGTATCGATCATATTAATAATATTGAAATAGTTATAATAAATAATGATATATTGACACATCTTCATTTTACTTATCATGTCACTGTTACTTAACTCATGAGACTAAACATTGATACACTATTAATTCATGTTCGTGTGTCACTATTGTATGCAAATTTCTATGCGTATTATAATTGTAGACACTATTATTTTATGTACTTGTATCACCGTTACACGAAATACTCTATTACACCGAACACTGTAATTCATTTACTTGTATTCTCGTTACACAGATATTTTGTTGCACTGGACAATGTTGTTTATATATTCTTGCATCATTACATGGAGTACTGTTATTTGCATAACCCTGCACTCCTATGACATGAATACTCATTGTTATTTCATGTACTTATATCATCGTTACACGGATACTCTGTTATACTGGACATTGTTATTTCATGTTCTTTTATCAGTGTTACATGTGTATAGATGTTCTGATTATTCATGTATTCATATTACATGGATTACTGTTACTTAAATATTCATAGATTATTGTTACACGGATATATTTGAATATATGACATGACTATTCACGTTTCACTGTTATTGATAAAAGACTCATATTACTTGAACATACTATCTATTGATATTTGATGTGTGAAACTAAATGTCATGTGGAGTTAGTGCTACACGAAGCAAAGTGCCACACCACATACATGTGTGGTGGGGACCACCTCTTGAATCCGTCAGAGCCACCTCTAGAATCCATAAGGCCACCTCTAGAATCCCACATCGCCTGTTTCTTGTTATCATGTTTAGTGATACAAAGATTACTCATGTCATGTATTCCTGTTACATGCCACATACACTGTTATTATTCCTGATTCACTGTATAATTTATTTATGATAAAAGTAGCACGAGGTTAGGAGAGACTTGACAGTTGAGTAGGTCTTGTTGGCTAGACGTCTTGAATTTATATTCGTCTCACTGCAGAGGACGTGATAGTGTTGGCTAGCACTTGTATATATCTCATTGAGCTTCTTATTTCTTGTTCCTACCCTAGTGGGTAGCCCTGGTCTCAGTAGGTAGGAGTTTGTTTAAAGCCGTGATTCCAGGTATGTCGGGGTACACCCACCTGATTAGAGCTTCTTGACCATTGAGTTTCTAATTAACATAATAAAATATTATAAATTATAGTAATGTCAGAAACACTTGTTATTTGTTTACTCTCTCGTTCAAATAATGGCATTATGTCATGATCGGATGGGTTCGGTTGGAGTACGAGCTCTGATATGAACTATCAGTGGTATGGAATACTGAAAGAGATTGATTAAAATAGCAAGTAATATTAATTGTTTTTATTGTATAATAATATGTTTCTTTTTCACTTGCATGATATCCTGCCTTTGTATATTATATTGATCTTTCTGATTTTCTTATTTATTAGCACGTCACTATACATGTTCATTTTATGTATTCTTTATAGACACACTGTTCTTGTATAATCACAAGCACTATAACATGCTTACTTTTGTTTATTTCATGTGTAGATGTTCATATTTATCATCAGTATATTGTCATATTACTAGTACTATTAGTGTAAATAGTAAATATAAAATTATTAAGACTTAATACATGTTAATGATACAGCCTGATTATACTAAGTATAATTAAAAGTTTTGTATTTTATTTTATATTACATATTAAAAACCTATTAATTATTATAAAATAATATAACATTAACCGATATGTATATATAACTCTTTCTAATTGTCTTCATTATTGTTTTAATCACATATTATATATTATTGTAGAGAAATATCACTGTAACATGCTTGACAATAATAATGTTATAGTGCTGATATAATAACTTTATATATATACACTGATTGTTAGTATAACTATAATATTTCACTGTCATTTAATCATGTATTATATGTTATTGTGATTGTAATACTATTATAGTATACTATTACTCCTTTCATTTTACCACTCACTACGTCACTTTCTGACGACCCTAGATTTGCATGTCCATATTGAAGATCTGAGATATCACAATACTTGATATTTTAAGGGATACAAATGGGAGACTCGTCACCTATATTATTTATAGGTATTTTATTATTCTTTCTTTATTTCCTTACTTATCCTTGTTTTATTATGATCACTGACCTTTTTGCAAGTTTTTTTGTACTTATTAATGTTAGAATAATTATGTATAATGTATTTATTTTTTCGTACTGAGGCTTAGCGTGTACATAGGGTATTTTTCTCGCGTATATGTATCGACTTTCATCACGTCCCCGCTATTATATATTTTGGGAAGCGGGCGTGACAATCATTGTTTAGTCTCATTAAGTTTTTAACTAAAAAAAGAACATGGTGACCATCTGACTGAGAACACCTCCAATTTCTACACCCGAATCATCACAAGCTACTTCAAAACCTCAAAAAGATCAGGATGTCATAATTCAAGAGCTTTAATTACGTTCAACTTAATGTCTAAGTAGGATTTATATGCAATAGGGGTACACTTAAAAGTTTCTAACTTCAAGCACATAGTGATCAAGACGGTAATGATACTGAATCCCTTAATAAATCTCCTATAGAAGGATACTAGAACCATGAAAATATGAGCTTCAATCAATGTCTTTTGGCTCTGGCCACTCTCTTATGGCTTTACCCTTATCAGGGTCAGCAGAAATTCCTTGGGAAGACACAATGAAGCCTAAGAGAAATACTTGATTTTGAATAAAAGAGCGTTTCTTAACATACAACTTGTCAGCACGAAGAGTCAAGAAAATATTACTGAGGCGAGCCAAGTATTAATCTTGCGAGCCAAGTATTAATCCTTAGTCTTATTATAAACTAGTATGTCATCAAAATACACAATGACAAACTTACCTACACAAGGTTGTAAGACATGCCTCATTACTTTCATGAAGGTGCTAGAGGCATTAGACATTCCAAAAGCCATTTTTTAACCACCCATAAAATTCATCTTATGTCTTAAAGACTATTTTTTATTCATCTCCAGGGCAAATTTTAATCGATGGTATTTGCTACGTAGATCAATCTTAGAAAACTATTTGGCACCAGATAGCTCATCTAACATACCCTTGAGACTAGGAATATGAAACATATACTTAATTGTGATTTTGTTAATGGCTCGACTATCTACACACATTATCCAAGATCCATCTTTCTTAAGAGTTAACAAAATAAGAACATCACAAGGATTAAGACTATGACGAATAAAATCTTTCTCTAAAAGACTTTCAAGCTGTCTATTCAACTCAGCTCTTTCTACAAGATTCATTTTATAATGAGGAAGGTTAGGCAACTTTAATCTTGGAACTAAGTCAATAACATACTGGATGTCTCTAAGAGGTGGCAGCACGTTGGTAACTTATCAGGCATAGTATCCCTAAACTCATCTAACCAACTGGAGACATTAGGAGAATGAGTGGATGAAGACCCAAAAAGCATGGTGAAACTATCTGCATCTATTAAGGTAAAGACAAACTCAGACTTGACACTTTCTTTCTAAAAATGTTTGCGGGTCGAGATTTATAGTCGTTGGATTAAAGTATTACTAGCAGTTGACTTAGCTATAGGGTGGGTGTCGTAACTGGCTTTGTAGGTCTCAAAAGAATGGTCTTCTTATCATAAGTGAATTTATATGTATTATTACGACAGTAATGTTTCACAGCATTATCATCTCATATAACTAAGAACGCCCTAGCAAAAGATGAGCGACATTCATAGTTAATACCTCACAGTAGATGTCCTCAGAATACGATCTTATCTTAAGCATGACTAGACATCGTTTTTTAACAAGAAAGTCTTATCTACCCAACTACCTTAAATGAATAAGTGTGGCTCTAGCTTAAGAGCAAATATCAGCAGTGGACTTAGTGTTGTCACCCGAGTAGCCTATGATGGGCGTAGTACTGAAAAGGAGAACACTGACGAATCTGAGTCCGATCCATCTGCCTGTGATTTACTGCTTGCAGTGTTAACCACCTTTGTGAGATTTGCCTCGGATTTTGATTCTTTCTTCTTTCCTTTGAACTTCAGACAGTCCACCTTCCAGTGCCCAATCTCTCTGCAGAAAGCACACTGATTCCTTTTGAAATCCCTGAACCCTGGCCTGGACTTAGATCTTCCTCTAACCTCCTTGCCCTTCCTCGATGAACCTCTGCCTCTTACTTCCAGTGCCTCCGCTGATGAGCTTGACTTAGAAGGATGTCTCTCCTTCTTCCTCGTTTCATAACTTGTCAGTGCAGACGACACCTCATTGTAATCCAAGATCTGCCTTCCATTGATGAAGGTCAGTGTGAATGTCTCATACTCCTCCTCTGGGAGTGAGTTCAGGAACATAATCGCCTTGTCCTCCTCTTCTACAATGACATCCACGTTCACCAAGTCTGTAAGAAGCTTCGTGTATCGGTTGATGTGCTCATTCACTGTGCTCCCCTTCTTCATCTGAAATCGATACAGCTTACTCTTAAGCTGCAATCTGGACTCAACACTCTTCGTCAGGTATTTCTTTTCAAGGGTTTCCCACAGATGCTCCGCCGACGTCTCATGTTGTGCAAGATATTTATGTCTTGTGACAAGCATGAACGTATTAACCTACACGCCGACCTGCTCATCTTTGCCCACTCTTCATCAGTGGTCATGCTCCTCTTCTTTTCCAATAGGAGAGTGTCCTCGAGGTTAGATGCATTCAGTGCATCCATAACCTCGCACCTCCACATCCCGAAGTTATTTGTACCGTTGAACTTGACAACATCAATCCTCGGGTGACGATTCATGGTCTTAACCGAAGTAATTTCTTCTGCCATTGAGATTACTTGATCCTCTATCTATGCGGAAGAACAACCAACTGGAAATAGATTACTACTCAGATAAAAATTAGATTTTTACCTTTCCCTTGAAACCCTAGATCGAGTTTCTCTCCGGATCTACTCCACCATAGATTCCACGAGCCCTCCTTGCGTCCTCCTGAGATCGACACACGATCCCACGAACACGAATACCTCTGATCTGAGATCGACACACGATCTCCACCGAATCAGACCTCGAGCCCTCCGAATCTCCAGAAATCCCAAGCGAAGCCTGGAAGCTCTGATACCACTTGTTGCGCCTACGATAACAACCTGATGAGGATCCCCTGAATTTCCCAAGTACCAAGAACAATCCCAAACAGCACAAAACAATCACCAGAAGAAAGCACACGCAACTAACGAGGTTCGGCCTCAATGCCTACGTCCTCGGGGCAATTTGAAGAGAGATTAAATTACTTGGAAGATGATTACAATTGCTAGCAGCCTCTTTGATTGCAAGAGAGCTCCAGCAAATCCTAGCAATCAGATACAAACCCTAGAAACTAGCCATAGCCTTTAAATACAAATCGGTTTTCAAACCTGCAATCGCAGCCCGCCCCGCTTGTCGGTCGACCGAGCGATCGATCGACATGCACAACGTGCACAAGTTGGAGCTCGGTCGACCGGTTGGTCGACCGACTGAAAGTACCCAACTCTCTGTTGGGCACCCAATCGACCGACCGGTCAACGGTGGAAGAGGTCAGTTGACCGCCCGGTCGACCGACAAGCGGGGCGGGCTGCGATTGCAGGTTTGGAAACCGGTTTGTATTTAAAGGCTGTGGCTAGTTTCTAGGGTTTGTATCTGATTGCTAGGATTTGCTGGAGCTCTCTTGCAATCAAAGAGGCTGCTAGCAATTGTAATCATCTTCTAAGTAATTTAATCTCTCTTCAAATTGCCCCGAGGACATAGGCATTGAGGCCGAACCTCGTTAGATTGTTTTGTTTGCGTGTACTTTCTTCTGGTGATTGTTTTATGCTGTTTGGGATTGTTCTTGGTGCTTGGGAAATTCAGGGATCCTCATCAGGTTGTTGTCGTAGGCGCAATACTTAGAAACCACATACCTCCATCAATGACTAGCTTACATGATTTTACATCTATAGAAATGAAAGTATAAAAAATACTAGTGCATTTTCATGAATCACTATAATTGGGGTGGACAAAATGCATCTCATCACTGAAAGATAATCCTTATCAAGGGAAAAATCATCCTCATACATCACAGAAGGATCCTTATTATAATCGAGCTCTAAGGGTTCATCACTAATAGTTCATTACTATTCTCACGTAAGATATCATTCTCACAATCAATAAGTAAAGCACGTTGTGGATAACAAGAAGTTATATGACCTTTGGTATTATAATAGTGACACTAGATTTAGGATGTAAAAGGGCGTGCATTAGACGAAGTAGGTATTGTAGTCTTAGCCAAGTTAGTGGAAGAGGCACTAGGAGTAGATCGTGATGGTGATGCAGTGTTGACAAGTTGGGTACTACGGTGAGACGTAGGAAAGGTGCTAGGGTGACTTGGACGAGTATCAGGATTGAAAGTAACACACTTAGCAACGACACGAAGATACTTCTTATAGTCTAAGGCTTTTTGATATGTGACATATAAAAAATAGAGTGGGTGGACCTTAACTTCGAGCTTAATATCTGCTCTTAAATTATTAAAAAAAACTTACACACAAGGAGTTTTTGCTCTTCATCAGCCTCAAATCGCAACATGAATGCCTCAAATTGGGACACATACTTAGTGATAGTAGAAGTGTTTATCTAAGGTTAAGGAATTGATCTAACAAATCATCTACATAGTAGGCTAGAACATATTTTCCTTCAGTATATTTTTCATTTGATCCCATGATAAAAATGATGGACGACGCCTAAGGCACAGTTTCCAAAACAATTTTTACATTGACCACTAACTTAATTCTAGTCCTACAATACGTTGAGCATCAGATCTATTGTACCACTCAAAATACTCATCCATCTTATCTAACCAATCTAGAAAGGTAGTGGACTATAACCTATCATTAAACTAGAATCTAACTTAACTTTCCTACCAGATCATCAATGTAATTGTTTATAGGTGCGTCATAGTAAGTTGAAAGTTAGGTTGCCTACCTTGAGGTTTTTATGGGCCTTGTGTGCTGTGTTGAATAATGTGGAGAAACATGACCGGTGATAGCGTAATTATCAGTATAGCATTAACTACTAGGTGAGAAGTGTTGCATGTGCCTTTATATATTGGATCAAGTGGGATGAGTAACAATCCAGAAGTTGTAGCATGAATGGCATTACAAAAGATAGGTTGATCATTATTTGTGAAACAGTAAGTGCATAATTGAATTTATTGTTTTCTGAGTTGTGACACTTTAGTACAAAGTCCTCAAAAAGATCGTCCAATTTTGTGGTAAGGGATTCAAGAGCGGCAATAATTTGGTCAAGTTTAATATTTGTTTGCTTTTGATGTTTCTCAGATTTGGTTTGACAGTCTTCTAAGGTAGTAAAAAAATTTCAATGTTTAACAGTCATGGTGAAAAAAGAATATTCAAAATAATGCTGAAATAGACTAGAATTATATTAAATAATGAGAAAAATAAATTAAACTAGAGTGCACATAATAAGAATAAAAATTAAATGAAAAGATTATGTAAAGGTGCAATAAAAAAGTATGGGATGGAAAGTAAAGAAATTATGAGGCTAAATTTTTTTTTTTTGTGTGAATTTTATGGATTTCTTTTCTATGGATGAAATATGTAAGAAAACAAGAACAAAAATAAAATAAGATCCTTTACTAATTTAATTAAGAGTCAAACAAATAATTCTAAAAGCACAATAATTAATTTAGGAATATTTATTACCGAACTTCAAGTAACAGTGAATCTCAGGAGATGGCTCAGTTGGCCAAGGAAAGACTGAACAATAACAGAGAGAGTCAACTTCGACGAAAATTAGGTGATAATGGGTTTGGGTTTCTCGTCGAACGACGCGTGCTGGTGGAGTTCTCCGTTTTCCAGCGTCAAAGATAGTAAGTCTCTGGTGGTGACTCACGGGGTGGAGGCAGTGATCGTGAGGTAAACAGTAGTGGAAGGCAGCGACCGTGAAGTGCAACAACTGCTCTTTTTTTGTAAGGCGATTTAGGTGGCAGAATTTTTTTTTGATTGAAGGCAGAGGATACGAACGAGGCTCTGAAACTAATTGATGTAGAAATAAAGAAAAGAAAAAAGAGAAGAGAAGAAGAGAGAATTTAGAGAGAGAAGAAATTAGAAAGAGAAAATAGAAAATTAGAGAGAGGAAGTCTAATAATATGTGTTTTCATAAAACAAGTCTCTTTCACAATGAAAACAAAAAAGCCCATTTATAGATAGACATTTAACACAAACTAGAAAACTAAACAAAACTTGATAATTAAGAAACTCTATCCAAAATTAAATAACACCTAATAAAATAATAAATAAATAATATAATAATTAATTTCTAATTATGTTCTCCATCCTCATTAATGCATTGCAAAGGAAATGGAGAAAATTAATCATGAAAATCATTCGTTGAAACTCTCACAAGAAGAAGAACTCTTCACCTCATCGGTATCATTGGTTGGGATAAAGTTTCCCAATTACCTTGTGCTCAATGAGGATTGAAACATATCAATGAGTTGAATTGCATTCTCAAAGGTAAGACACCCTTTGATCTTTATTCTTTATTCAAATTAATGCTTCTGAATCATTGAAATGATACAAAAATTAAGGAAACTCCATTAGGGTTTTGGTCAGACTCAATGAATACTTGTCAGTGGTATCAAGATTGATATCTAGTTTGACTCTTGCTACTTTCAATCCCCATTGAATTCCTTTTGCTCACTGTAGACATTAATCTCATTAATCATGATTAGGTTTCTACTCTAATTCTTCCTTCATGTGAGTGGGCTGTCCAAAAGTTTTGTTTAATTTTGCCACCTTCACTAATTCACCACCTTCATTCTTGTTGGCCCCCCTAATCCTCTCATGTTCTTAATTTGTTGATTTGCCTTCTGCTTAATCAGTGACCCAGTTATCTTACTACCAATCTGTGATACAATCCTAGCTTAGTAGAGAAAAAGAGAGAATTCTCCTGGAAATTCTTTTATAATCAAAAAATAAAACTGATTCAAATTATTCAAAAGTGACTTTATATTGGTTCTTCCATACAAAAGAGTCCTAAAAGTACTCAAACTGGAAATATAAATGTTAACTCAAAATCCAAGAGAGGAAACTAGAAAAAATAAAATATAATGAGGATTGGAAAAAAATACCAAATTTGATGATAAACATTCAGAATTTCTGTACATCTTCTAAACGAACTCGAACTGTGAAAATTCCTAAACTCTAATGGACAACGCCGCCTAGAGATGTTACAGAACTCTTCTTGCCATTTTCCAATTTATGGTGATAGTAACAAATTTGTGTTACAGTTGAAAGTTATGACTCCCAAAAATCGACTTAATTTTTTGTTTTTTTTACTACACATTTAGACTTGTTTTAGTCTAAATGTTTCAGAAACTCCTTTGAAACTTATGTCACATTAAATCAATCTCACCGAGTGGAAGTTCTTAACTAAGGATGCAGAAACTGGCTTTTACCTGTGATTAATTACTCACCAGTATTGTAAGCCTCGTTTTCTTTTTCCCCCACTGGTTTATTATCTGTTTTGCATGTTTTCTTCACTATCAATATAATATGGCTATTGCCTTGACCAAACTTAAAAAAAATTAGGAAAATTATAAAAACACATGTCCACAATATAAATTTATTAGATGGCAAAGAACATTACCAGACTTCAAAAGAAGGGAGAAAAAACGAAAAAGAAAAAAGAGGATGGCATTATCCATAAATAACAAAGAGGATAATGAACTTATGCAAACTTCCATGAACAAATGAAAACTTATGCAGGCAAGAAGGATTGTATCCACTTCCAGAATAGTTAAGAGCTTTCTTGAAGAGAAAATTAATGAAAAGAAAAGAAAACCATGCATGTGAAAGTTGGTATATTAATCATCCTCATTATGTGCAGGAGTTCATTATAATCAAACAAGTATTAGAGAAACTAAAAGCGGATATTGGGAACCAAATCTCATCCCACCCACCCTAGCCTTTAGTAATTGGCTGGTGCCTCCATTCCATACATTGCAAACTTGTGCTTCAACATAATCAATCTTTTTAATTTTTAATTTTGGTGGCAAAAGTGTTGCGCGCGTGGTGCAACAACCTATGAGGAATCCACCAACTGGAGACATACAGCCAGAGACGTACCCAACACGACAAGAACAGAGAAACTATAGAGAAAGCAAATCAACACAGTATTTAACGAGGTTCGGCAATTTGCCTACGTCCTCGGGGCAAGGGAGAGAGATTTTATTGATTCAGCAATCAATACAAACTAATACAAAGGGATACTAGAGGGATCTTCCTTAGATATAATACATGAGAGCTATAACCTTTATTTATAGCCACAGAGTCTCAGGGTTTTAGGAAACCCCGATTGGATTCGACCCCAAACAGAAAAGGAGTCTGAATCCAGAAAGGACAACCAAAACGCATCTGTCAGTCGACCAGCCGGTCGACCGACGCCTGTGCCCAGTCGACCGGCCCGATCGACCGGCACCAATAGAGAGCAGCGCCTTGTCAGTCGGTCGATCGGGCGGTCGACCGCTCTTTAGCCAAGGTCGACCGGGCGGTTGACCGGGATACTCCTGTGCATGTTGTGCACACCGGTCGACCGGGCGGTCGACCGGCCTTCTCCACCGGTCGACCGAGAACTTTTCTGGCCTGCTTCAATGCACTGTTCTTACTCCTTTGATTTTTGATCTCTGTGCTTTCTGCCTCTATCTCCTCTTTCCCTACAATTCTCCACCTCGGTGAAGATTTTTCAAATCTGAGCCAAACTCCAACGAACTCCAATATATCACCTAGCGAAATTGACACACGATCTCGACGAAATTGACACACGATCTCGACTTGGCCAACAGACGAAACATGTTCCTTCAAATGAATTGCCAGTACACGTACAATTGATTTCCACTGATCTCACTAGATCCAAACTGAGTTTGTCGTTGCCACATGCAACCTTATCAAACTCTAATATCAATTGTAAGCTTCAAACTTCAGCTCAGCTATCAACCGGAATGCATCATACATGCGTTCTCATCACTTCACCGATGAGAACTTCCATACATGCCGATCACCGAACGTGTCTCCAACTCAGCAACTATATGACCTCACGAAGAACTCATCATGAGCCAACACTGACTCTCCAATTGACTGGCTCTCTCCAGTTTACATGTCTTCAGCTAAACGGTCCAACCAAGTCTGAGTAGAGCACACCAAACATCATCATCGGTTTCAACAACTGGATGCACACCCCTTCTTTGCAAGCTCAACTGTCTTCTCACCAGAAGATCATCTGTTCATCGAGATCACAACACCTCACCTCTACGTGAAGTCCAACTAGCCACAATACTTCACTTCTACGTGAAGTCTCTCCACCTCTACGTGAAGTTCCAATCGGCCACAACTCTTCACCTCTATGTGAAGTCCCAATCAGCTTCTCGAGAACCAAATAGCTTCATATGAGTTGCATCACCAAATTAGCTACGCCTTTACGGCTGCTTACGTACCTTGCCTAAAGGATCAAGCCAACCGTAATTCATTAAAATGAGCTCCAACAAGCTCAAGTATCTGTAACTGAATCTACAGCAGCGAACCTATCTGGCTGAGTTATATGAACCTCCTCACTACCGTCATGGAGAACAACGGCCTTCAACTTGAGCTTGTCGTGGTCACAAACTTGAGATTCATGCTTCTTCACCCACTTTCGTGGTTTTATCTTGGTTCCAATGGCTGCAAACAATTTGATATTCTCATCAATGTCTTCAACCTGTTCAGTATCAACCCTGGCTACATGATCTCCACCCGGTGTCACATCCGGTAAAGTCTTCACTGATACCGAACCAACTAGAGATGGTGGAGTAGCATCAACCTCCACCCGCTACGATACTTCCTTGGTCTTCGTCCTCTCTACCTGCTGAAGACGGTAGACTTTAACACTAAAGTCTCATCAAACGTGACATACCAACTCAACACGATCTTCTTGTTTTCGGGATCCCATAACCTATAGCCTTTCATATTTCTCTTGACACCAAAAACATAAATTTCTTTGCTCGCGGATTCACCATGCCATCTTTGGCACGAAAGTAGAACGGACTTCTAAATTCCTGCAGCAATTCATGACCTTGAGTTGCTTTTCCAGACCAAACTTTCAGTGGAGCTTTACCTCCTATCGCAGTCGATGACAATCCATTTATGAGATGGCTAGCATAAACAATCGCCTCAGCCCAAAACAATTTGTCTAATCGTGCATTAGACAACAACCACCAAGTCTTTTCCAGCAAAGAATGGTTTATCTTCTTAGCCAACCCATATATTCCATCTGTGAAGTGAGTACCAATACCAGTGTTCTGGCCAAATCGTAGGAATTGGTTCCTGTATCTTTCAACATTACCAATTTATACCTCCTTAATCTTCCTATCAGTCTGCTTCTCCATTATTCCTTTCCACTTCACCAACATATGTAGGGCTTCACACCTTTGTCTAATGGGATATATCCAACAATGCCTAGATAAATTATCAATAAAAAAGACAAAGTACCTGTGACCTCCAAGTGATGAAATCTTAGCAGGTCCTCAAACACTTACGTGAACACAATCAAGAAGACCTTCTGAGTAGTGGTACCAGTGTTGAATTTCACCTTCTTCTTGTCCAGAACATCGTGCTCACCCACCAAGTTACAGGTAGCAACACACCTTCCAACGATCCTTTCTTTGCAGGAGCTTGCAAAGACCTTTCACCTTTTTGTCCGACCTTCATCTGCCAGACCTGCGTGCAAACATTATCTGAAGAAATAGAAGTCTCCACCTGACCTGTAATTGTACTACCCTTCAGGTAGTAGATATTGTTCCGGCGGACGCCCTTCATCACCACTATTGAGCTTTTGGTCATCTTGAGAACACCATCTCGTATAGATACCACAAGACCCAACGCTTCCAAAGCGCCAACAGAGATAAGATTCCTTTTGAGTTGAGGTATATATCTCACCTCCTTCAGTTCTCGTACTATTCTATCATCCATCTTGATACGGATTGTACCCATCCCTTCCATATTACACGGATGATCATCACCCTTGACCGTGAAGCATCCATCTAACTTCTCAAAGCTAGAAAATCAGGCCCTGTTCGGGCACACATGATAGGTAGCTCCGGTACCTAAGATCCACTCAGCATTATCTAAGTAACTAACAGTAGGAGTAGTAACAGAGAGAGAATACCGACGAGTCTGAATCCAATCCATCCGCCTATGAAGTACTGGCTTAAGTATTGACCACCTTTGCGAAGTTTGCCTCGGTCATCGCTCCTTCTTCTTACCTTTGGCCTTCCGACAATCAACTTTTCAGTGTCCTAGCTCCTTGCATAAGGCGCACTGATTCCTCTTTAGATCTCTGAAGCCTAATCTGGACTTCGATCTTCCTTGATCACCTCTTCCCTTCATATTGGAACTCCTGCATCTTACTGCCAATGCCTCTGCTATTGTGCTCCCCGAAAAAGACAGTCTGTCATGTCTCCTTGCTTCATAACTCACAAGAGCAGCAGACACCTCACTGTAGTTATAGGATTTTCTTCCATTGATCAATGTAAGAGTAAAGGTCTCATACTCTTCTTGAGAAAGAGAATTCAATAGAATTATCGCCTTATCCTCTTCATCGATCTCCACATCCACATGAATTAGATCTATAAGAAGCTTTGTGTAGCTATTCATGTGTTCGTCAATGGAGCATCCTCTTTGCATCTGAAAACGATAAAACTTACTCTTCAACTACAACCGTGATTCGATACTTTTTGTCAGATACTTCTTCTCCTGGATCTCCCACAGCTACCTCGCAGATGTTTCATGCAACACATGATACTTGATGTCTTGTGTCAGACAAGACCTGATCAAGCCACATGCCGTACGATTCATCTTTTCCCAATCTTCTTCCATCATTGACTCACGCTTCTTCTCCAGCCGTAGAGTATCTTCGAGGTTTGATGCCGTCAGCGCATCCATCACCTCACATCTCCACATACCGAAGTTGTTCTTGCCGTCGAACTTCACCTCATTAATCCTCAACGGATGTGGATTCACAGATTTCACTGTCGATGAACTATCTCCAGCCATCTTCTCAACTGATTCCTCAAAGAAATGCGAAAACAAACGGAGTTAGATAAAATAAACTAGATAAAGATAAGATCTTTACCTCCACGCGAAAACTCTCGAAGAGTTTCCGAAACTATCTACTCCTTCGAATTGATTCCTCGAGCAATCCACACACTATTTTGAGATTGACACACGATCCCACAAATAGTCCTAACGCCGTTTCGAGATCGACACACGATCTCTGCCAAACAGCAACTGATGCCATCAGAATCAACACACGATCTCACGACAAACCTGGGTGCTCTGATACCACTTGTTGCGCGTGCGGTGTAACAACCTATGAGGAATCCATCAACTGGAGACAGATGCAGCCGGAGACGTACCCAACACGACAAGAACAAAGAAATAATAGAGAAAGCAAATAACACAATATTTAACAAGGTTCGGCAATTTGCCTACGTTCTCGGGTTAAGGGAGAGAGAGATTTTATTGATTCAGCAATCAATACAAACTAATATAGAGGTATACTTGAGAGATCTTCCTTGGATATAATACATGAGGGCTCTAGACCTTATTTATAGCCACAGAATCCCAGAGTTTTAGAAAACCCCGATTAGATTCGACCCCAAACAGGAAAGGAGTCTGAATTTAGAAAGGATAGCCAAAACGCGTTTGTCAGTTGACCGGCTGGTCGACCGACGCCTGTGCCCAGTCGACCGGCCTGGTTAACCGACATCAACAAAGAGCAGCGCCTTGTCAGTCGGTCGACCGAGCGGTCGATCGCTCTTTAGCCACGGTCGACCGGGCGGTCGATCGGGATACTCTTGTGCATGTTGTGCATACAGGTCGACCTAGCTTCTCCACCGGTCGACCGTGCGGTCGACTAGGAGCTTTCCTGGCCTGCTTCAATGCACTATTCTTGCTCCTTTGATTTTTAATCTCTGTGCTATCTGTCTCTATCTCTTCTCTCCCTACAAAAAGGTGAAATCAACTCTGCTTCAACATACTTAATCTTACTTTGGAGTAGTCTGGTAGGCTCAGTCCATCTTACATCCCATCCTTTTAACAAAACATAATGAAACAATCTACATGGGAAGTACAACTTGATTTCTACCAAATGAAAAATAAATTATCAAGAGATAAAAAAGAAACAAACTAATACAAACTCCAACAAGCATGCAAGACAATTATATTAGTAGGGAGCTGTCACCTCATAAATAATACCGTGCTCTTGGCAGTATTCAGTGATTTCGGTTGAAGTGTATTCCTCCTCACAATCAAATCTTAAGATCTTAATTTTCTTTCAAGTTGGTTCTCAGCTTCGACTTATACACCTTGAACCAGTTAAGAACTTCATCCTTAAATTTGAGAAGATATATATAGCAAATTTAGAATGATCGATCATCTATAAAGATCACAAAGTATCTTTTATCATCTCGGGTGAGAATTTTGTTTGAGTCGCACACATCATTATGAATATGTTCGAGGGAATCGGAGTTTCTTGTGATAGATAGGAAAGGTCTTCTGACATATTTTTCTTGAACACATGTTCACACTTGGAATTGATGTCAGAAGAAGAAAAAGTCTTAGGAATGAGATTTACTATAATCATTTTCTCAATAGATTTAAAGTTTAAATGTTCTAAACTTCCATACCAAACATCACAAGATTCAATATTAAGTGCAATATGAACTAAAATTTTATTATCGGAATGATTTATTACAATGAATCTGAAAATACCATCATTGACTAAACCTTTGCCGACGAATACATTATTCTTGAAAATTACAAAGTTGTTGGATTCTTTTATGATAATACATCTAGTTCTAAAAATATGAGATTCGCTGATCAGATTCCCCTGGAGAGTGAGTACGTGCAAGACACCTTGAAAAATTACAACTTTATCAGAAGTCATATTGAGTTCAACGCGTTCACTGCCCATCACTTCTTTGATAGAGTTATCTGCCAGACTCACGCTTTCTCCACGTTGTTCCTAATAGGATTTAAATTAGGAGCGATTAATACAGACATGAATATTTGCTCCTAAGTCTAACCACCAGTCCGAGAAAAAGGTGATAGAATTGATGAGAAGAAGAGAACTTACTGACCTAAAGTTGTTGGAATCTTGTTCCACCAAATTGACTTTATGCTCGAAATTTCCTCTATTCTCTTTTGCAGCAGGTTTAAACTATTCCTTCTTCCGGTGAAAATACTGAGGGGCCAGGTGGTTGGTTCTCTCACAGACATAGCAAAGTTTCCCATCATACTTATAGCTAGAAGTTTGGGTTTAAAGAAGGAAGACTGAGAGTAATTTGATTTTTTTTAAATGTCTTGCCCTTGAGATTCTTGTTTTTGCTCTTAGGTTTATCCTCTACCAAGTTCACTTTTGCTTTCACTTTATTCTTAATTTTGGAGTTAAGCTTATGCTGATTTTCAATTTGAATCACTTTAATAGCTTGAATCAAAGTTATATCTGCTTACTGAGGTCACCGGTAAAGTTTGATAAGAAGGAGAGAGTTTATCAATTAGACAAAAGACTTTGTAATCATCAGAGAATTGACTTTTCTTTGATTGGAGATGGCAGATATAATCTTGAAATTCATGAATTTGATCATTGATGGACATGCTATTAACCATCTGAACTTATTGAAGGAACAGGAGGTGAATCATTCCATTTCAGTATCATCGAGACCATATTCTTCCTCTAGTGCATCTCACAGTTCTTTCGCCCTCTTGTACTCATAGTAAAGATCGTACAAATTGTCCCCGAGAGCACTTAAAATCCTATGGCAACAATGGTAGTCTCTCCTCAAGTTTCATGGAAAAGTGAGAGAAAGGATGAGTAGGAGATGGAGGAGTATCATTAGGGGTCGATGAAGATGAGGTAGGAATAGAAGAATCAATGGGAAAAGAATCCCAGGGGCAAGAAATTAACCAATATTTCATTTGGTTTGCCCACTGCTTATACAGTAAATTTATCAGTAGATGTTTTTGGAGTGATCTAGGATCGCTTTTATGACCGAGAAAGTGCTAGTCTATTTTCTGTATGCACAATTGTCAAATAGAATCAGAATACAATTTTATGTTGGTTGATTTTAAATTAGGACTTGCAAAATAAAATTGTAGGGGGTCTTGCTTAGTTACAGTTTTATAGAGAACAAATTTAGGAAGGTATATAATAGAATAATGAATTCAATTCCATTAAATAGGAAATAATATTCTACTTGAATTGTATAAAAGCAAGATTTATTTATGAAATATTAATCTAAATGTAGCTGCAAAGTTTAGCCAAAAAAATGTAATTCAGTTTTAAAATGATTTTGTTAAATTAACTTTAGAATATAGCAAATCAAGATAAGTTAGAATGAAAGTGTAATTTTGTTTGAAACAAGATAATCAGAAATTTTAGAATCAAGATTCTATGATTAAAGAAGTAACAATTGAAACTTTTAAAACAAAGGGGATTTTGATTGTAAATAATTGGAGAATTGTAAGTTTCGGTTTTGGAAAACAAAATATAGTTTTGAAATTTAACAATTATAAATATCGGTTTTAAAAGCTAAATTATAGATGTCGTTTTATGATTCAACAATTATAAATGACAATAAATTATTTTAGCTATATTAACAAGCTTTTAAAAACTATTACCAAAAATGTTTTGTATTTATGTTATGACATGCAAGATTAATTTAAAACTTTAACAACAAATCTTTCAAACTAATTTGAAGAACAGATCATGTCACATAGAATTGATTAATTGCAAAAAAAAAAACTAGATTCCAAGAAATATGCAATTTAGGAAATATTGTTTTTTTAAGATGAGTATTGTCTTCTAGATTGTTAGTGCTAAACTGTATTTTCCTTAATTTTTAGATATTCATAGGTTATTAAAATAACATATGCATGCAAAGAGCTATATTGCATCTGATTAAATATTATGAATAATAAAATATAGGAGAAAAGATCTGATCTGCGGGGAGCAGTCATGCAAACACTGCCCTAAAAGAGAATAGACCCGCTTTATCACTCATGCATTATCGCGGTCGTCGTCCACTAGCGTTAAAAGCCTCTGAAATGGTCTAGCACCTAGCTCGGGCACGAGTTTGGATCTCTACTCAGATAAAGATCGGTCGCGCAGAAAAACAGTGTAAAAATCAGAGAACTGAGAACCAAGAAAGAGAGTTAATTAAGAACAGAGTTTCTCCATTCGCAGACGGAGTGCTAGCAGAGAACTCTTTTGAACTGATGTCCTATTTATAGCTGCATAGCACCCGAGTTCAACAACTTGATCTCAGAATCTGAGGCAGTTCCAATATCATGATCTCGCGATCTGCGGTAATGGGTGAGTGGTTGCGCCTAATCCGTGGATTTTGAGATCTGGAAAACCGTCAAAAGGAATTGATCAAACGACTCAGTCAAATAGAAAATAAAAAAATAAAAATGCAAAAACTGGGTTGGGCTCGGCTCGCGCACACGGCGTGTCGGGCGGCGCTAGAGCTAGCGCGACACGCGCGTGTGGTGTACCCGACCCATATCAATTAAATCATAAAAAATTGGATAAGAAAGATTTGATATATAATCCACTTACCTTTCGATATCCTATCCAATATGGGACTAAATTAGTTGACTAAAATGAGCATTATAGAGAAAATCAAGTTTTTCCTTAGTTGTGTTCATTCAACCCAAAAATTTGTTCAAGAACTCTCTTTAATTCTCGGGTCCAAGTTATCGCAGAATTGGCGAGTAGACTGCAATCCCTGCCTCTAATTTCTTGTCTCACCAGACATTAGACGCAAATGAGACCAGAAGACTCTGATTCCTTACTCTATTTAGTTGCATTCTTTTAAGTTCTTGCAGATAAAATCTCACTCTGTTATGTATGTCTTGAATTTATGTTTCAAATCTGATTTGTAACCTAGCCCCGAACTATGAGGTGCAGGAGATTTTTTTGTGGAAGAAATCTTGCAGCGATCGTGTTAAAACGGAGAGCATAGGTGATTGAATCAGAGGAAAACTCTACTCTTTCTAGATCCTCACCCAATGTATCAGTTAGTTTTGAATTCAGTTGGGTACTGGTATCAGCATATCAGAATTGAATTAAGGACCAGTATCAAGACAGAAATTTGGGCATGGACTACTGGACTAATATACTTCCTCTATATGTATTGTTGCTATTGTTTGCTAGTATAGTTTCTTTTCTATCTGGCTCTGGGTCAATCAGTTTTCTTACTAGGCGTACTATAGTGGAGGGTGACGGCTAAGGTCCTCTCACCTATTTATAGTTAACCTAGGTTAGATACACTGAGTGGCCTGGCCTCTTCTTGTGATTGTACTATTGTTTTGGTCTTCAGTAAAACTTTACTTTGCCCTTCAAAAAAAAAATTGTGTACATAAAAAGTCCTTGATGCTCCTCATTTTATATAATCAAATGGGCCACCTTGCTTTTCTACTAGGTTAATTTGTCCTACAATAGATGAGGAGACCTACACTATCAACATAGAGGGGAGACAAAAGGCCTCTGCCTCTGATTTTTGATGTGTAGCCTATGGTTAATAAAGTTGCATATCTACAATCATTTATAAATGCAGAAAGCATCACTCTCCACAACAAACAATTATGTCGTCCAACCCAAGCATGAACCAGCATCATTTGCTGGTTGCTGGTCCATCATGCTAAAACAAAAGAAAGAAGAAGAAGAGGAAAAATAGAAGAAAAGATGCCACACCCACATCATCATCACTATACACACATTACAAACATAATAGCAAGATATATAAGGTGGTTGTTAGTTATTTCAAGCAATTTTAAAGAACATAATACTAATGAAATATATAATATAATGAAATATATAATACTATTTATAATGAAAAATATGATCTATCATTAAAGGAATTTGGGTAGAAGAACTATTTTCAGACTATATGGTTATTAAAACAAATTGATTTCAAACTAGGGTATGAAGATACTTTTTACCTAATAAGAAATATAAAATTGAAGCAAGGCAACTTCACCAAACCCACCACCCATACTAGATTAAGGTTTAAAGATTCTTCCCACATCATTATCATCATATTAAATTTTAAAGATTCCTCCCAATCCCTATCATTATCACTTATCAATGCAAAGAGATTTTCAAGGAAATTCTCTCTGTGAAATAAGAATAGAGAGACCAAAGACTTTTTTTTGAGCAGTGTAATTTTGTGACAGTTGTAGGCTGAGCACTGAAAGACAGTTGCTTTGCTCTTGGCCCCTCCCTGAATATATAAAGAGCTCCACTACGACTCACAGCAGCAGGCCAGCAACTTCCAACCTCTGTTTGCTTGTCCCAGTTTTAACATTGCCCACAAAAAACCTCAGATTGATTTATAGAAACCCAACAAAATTCTCTCTCAGATTGATATGAGCAGCAGAGTCCATGGCCTCTTCTGATGCTCTCCAGGCCCATGGAATCCAGAGGCAGGACCTCAAGGCTGCCCTTGCCAAGGACATGGAGCTCAGAGCTCTCCACGCTGCTCTCCTCCAAGGAAGCAGCAGCAGCAGCAGCAGCCCTGCGCTCCAAAGGTTTCAGGCTGGGGCTTCTCCTTCACTCTCGAGATCTTCTAACCACTTCTCTGCTGAGTATTACCCAGTTTTCACTCCAGTGAGTTCAAACTCTTCCCTTCAAAATTTCCCTTATTGGGTCTGAAACTTTCTGTGGCTTTGTTGTGATTTGTCCGGATTGTGATTGAATTCATGATCTTGGGCATTGAGTTTGAGGGTTTCAAACTTCTGGGGGTAATGGATAACTTTTTCAGGCTGCTTATGTAAATAATTATTGTGGGTAGTTGGTATCTGCAATGTCTGTATGCATTTTATTTTTTTTTCCCTAATTATAAGTATTTATTGAAAATATAGTTAATGGGTAACTTTTATGGTGTTTGTTAGGTTAATTTTCCTTCATGACTTGGGACGTTGCTTTATGTATTAGTGGTTGGTGTTTGGTAGAAAAGATTAGTATATGGGAAATGGATTGTTTAATGTCTGAGTTTTTTTCTTTCAATAAATGTGTTTACCTTGTTTGAGTAGTTTTGTTTTGCACTTGAATTTCAATGAATATTGTTATTAAATTTAACTGACAATTCAGGTGTTTATTGTTCTTGGCAATCAGGGATGTGTCTTTTTTCAGCATCATATAGGTATTTATTCTGGGTACTTGGCATATAGTTTAATTAGTACAAGAAAAGTTTTACAAATCTTTATCAGGCTTGTATTCTACTAAGATGCTTCTGTTAATTAGTTCATTCTGCATCTAAAATCAAGGATTGAGTTGGTATTGTTTTCCCTGACCAGTTGTCAGTGAGCTTCTTACTGCTATTGGGAAGTTCTCTTGATTTCTAGAGTGACGCTGGCCTCTTCAGCAATGAGAATCAGACCAGGGAGCTTCTTAAATCCAACCAAACAATCAAATGCAATGCAGTAATGCCTTCAAAATTTATAGACATTGCAATGAAAGATAGGTTACTTGTCGGATCTAACATAAAGAAACAAAACTACAGTTTGATGCATGTATTTAGAGGAAGCAACAATGTATAGACACAAACTATGTAAGTCTAAACTATATGTCTGATGCAAAGCAATAGATTCAGTCCTGTGAATATCCAACAACCAATAAAAAATTATAATCTTCAACAAGGTAAAAGTTATCAAATTTGCCTTGGAATTATAAAAATAGAAGAGAAGATGAGAGAAAACCGCCTACGATGGTTTGGTCATGTGCGACGTAAACCTACAGATGCGCCAGTCCGACGAGTAGAGCATATCAATTTAGGGCAAGTTAAAAGAGCACAGGGAAGACCGAAAAAAAACATGAATGGAGGTAATAAGACAAGATATAGAGGCTAAAGATCTTAGTGAAGGCATATTGCTCGATAGGAATGAGTGGAGAAAGCTGATCCATGTTCCCGATCCCACGTAATTCTCTTTTGGTTCATGTAGCCTACCCCAAATACTTGGGACAACTGGCTTAGTTGTTGTTGTTGTTGTATGTCCAAATAATTTATTATTTCAAACCCCAAACAGCAACGAAGATTGCATACTTGTCGTGTGGACCTTTAATCAAATTCAGACTCAGAGATGAACCATGTAACTGAACATTCCTCCAGATATTTGCTCTTTGGATCTTGTTGGAAGGGAAAATTGGGGTTTATAGGATTTCGATATAGTGGGAAAAATAATGTTGTTTGGTTCAGGTTTCAGATCTGGACTGATCTAAGTGTATATATTTTTTGAAACAGATTTAAGTGTATTGGATCAGGTGTACGTCTGGTTTGCAGGGCTTATAAGTAGATATGTGGTGGGTTGCTACGTGCTAGGCAAGGTGACGGAGATGATGTTAAAGTTCAGATTGTTAGGATTTGTGACTAGAATATATCGTGAAGATAGACGAAAGTTCGGAGATCAAAAAACGGACGTGCATAAGGAGCTGTGCACAGTACTAGTCAACTAATACTGGGTATAGTCGACTAGTCATATGGATTAGTCGACTAATATAGTCGACTAGGTTGGCCAACAGAGAGTTGGGGTTCTAAATCTTGTCAAAGTAGTCGACTAGTATTTGAGCCTAGTCAACTAATACATGGTATTAGTTGACTAGTACTCTAGCCTAGCCGACTAATGTCGGGTCTGACAGTTTTCTTTTCTGAATTTATTTGAGGATTTGAGTTAGATTCAGATTTTCTTTATTCAGAGGCGCTTATTGTTCATATTGATGATGTTTGTTTAGGATTAGGATGGTTCTATAATTTATAAATAACCCCTTGAGGTGGCCTTCAAAGATACCAATGAATTTATAATTTTTAAGGATGTAATTCATCTAGTTGAGAGATTCGTGAGAGAAGTTTAGTCACAA
Source organism: Agave tequilana (assembly GCA_038442645.1). Classification (NCBI taxonomy): domain Eukaryota; kingdom Viridiplantae; phylum Streptophyta; class Magnoliopsida; order Asparagales; family Asparagaceae; genus Agave; species Agave tequilana. The sequence goes on along the minus strand of JAVJIF010025334.1, from coordinate 27,223 downwards.
AGGTTTGCTATTCTTGGCGGCCATCAAGAGTTTATAATCTTCTCAACGTGAGGTGCAAATAATTATTATTGTACTTCCTTAAAGTTTTAATAAAGTTTCTCCCCTTCTCTCATGGACATACACACGATCTGTTTGATCGGTGGAAGCATGTTATGTTGTATGTTGGCTTTCTATCTACTTTGTAATATCTTTTTCTCTTCTTCACATTGTATTGGTAGATCCTTTAGTTTGTTTTCACTGCGCCACCCTAGTCAATCTGATCGTGAAGGCGTCTCCAAATTCACAACAATTGGTATTAGAGCATACAGATTATCTTCCAACAATTAGTATCAGAGCAAGGTCAACGTGAAGATGTCCGCGATCAACTTCGAGATTCAGAAGTTCAATGGTGTCATCAATTTCAGCAGATAGCAGATTAGAATAAATATCATTCTTACCCAAAGCTGGTTGAAGAAAATACTACTCGGGAGGGAGAAAAGCCTCAAGGTATGAAGAAAGAAACTTGGCAGGAGTTAGATGAGAAAGCCTTGACAGCTATTCAGTTTTGCTTGACGGACGAAGTGTTGGATGAGTTTTCTATAAAGAAAACAACATCATCATTATAGGAGCGACTTTAGGACCACCATCTAAAGAAATTGTTAACGAATCAGTTGATTCTGAAGCAACATCTTTTTCTTCTCCTCATGCATGAAGGTACACCTATCAAGTCTCATATTGCAGAATTTTTCTCCATTATCAATAATTTAGATAAGATAGAGATTAAGATAGAAGATGAGGATCAAACACTTCTATTACTGTGTTCTTTACCTTCTTCATATAAGAGATTTAGGGAAGCTATCATCTATGGAGGCAAGTCAACAATCAAAATTAATGAGGTCAAGGAGCACTGCTCAACAAGGAAAAAATTACACCCATTGACGGGTGAGTCTCATCAGATGATTCTGGACATGTTCATTATTTAAGAGAAGAGTAATAATGGAAGTTTTAGAGGTAACTCAAAACATAAAAGTTTAACTTGCAACTATTGTCACAAGAAGGGACACATTAGAGCTGATTATTGGCTTCGAAGGAAGAAACAAGCAAATGCTAATATCAGTGAACTGATTGGAGAAGATGAATATCAGCGCGACGTTCTATTTATTACAGACATATCTGTTGGCAATAAAGATAGATGAATTATTGACTCTATGTTCATAACACATTAGTTCCAATAGGAAGATATTCTCTTTATACACTTCAGCTCAAAGGGAGAAGTCTCCATGGAAAATTCTGCTACAAGTAAGGTGAATGGTGAAAAAACAATTCAGTTTTGATTTCATGATGAATGCATCACTACTCTTCAAAGCGTTTGTCATGTTCCTGAATCAAGGTACAATCTCATCTCTCTTGGAGCCCTACAAGGGGAAGGATTCAGTTTCAGTTCTAAATATGATCTTATGGAAGTCTCTAAAGAGGCCCATCTGAAATTTCAGGCCGAACGTGTCGGCAATGTGTATATGTTACGAAACTTGAAAGTTACAGTGAGTAAATTGCAGTTATCCTTGACTTCGAAAGAGGCGTTTATGAAACAATCAGAGATTATGATGGTTTCGAGCTCGGATATTCAATTGTACCCGAAGAGAGATTAAGATTAAGCGCGCAACAAGGTAGTCCAGATCGTTACTCTTATGGTAGAGCAAATTCTCATAAATCCTGTCTGGATCAAGGATATCATTGGTTGATAAAGTTCAGGTTGAGCCTGAACTTATTCGACCTAATCAAGTTGTGAAACCCATGAGAGGGTTATGGAGAAAGAAAGTGAGATGGAGATGAAGTCAAATTTTGTTCAACTGTGCATGGATGCGAGTACATGGAGCATGGTGACTATTCTCGGACTTGAACGCATTCGAGCTAAGGGAGAGATTGTTACGATTTGTGACTAGAGTACGTCGTGAAGGTATACGAAACTTCAGAGATCAAAGAATGAACGCGCACAAGGGGCTATGCACAGTATCAGTCGACTAATACTGAGTATAGTCGATTAGGTTAGCCAACAGAGAGTTAGAGTTCTGAATCTTGTCAGAGTAGTCGACTAGTATTTGGGCCTAATCGACTAATGTCAGTTTGATAGTTTCTTTTTCTGGATTTGTTTCAGGATTCGAGTTGGATTTGAGTTTCTTTTATTCTGAGGCGGTGATTGTTCATATTGATGAAGTTTGTTTAGGACTAGAAGAGTTCTATGGTATATAAATAACCCCTTAGGTGGTCTTCAAAGATATCAATGAATTTGTAACTTCTAAAGATAACATTCATCTAAGTGAGAGATTCGTGAGAGAAGCTTAGCCACAAGGGTTCATTATTCTTGACGGTCATCAAGAGCTTGTAATCATCTCAGCGTGAGATGTAAGTAATTTTTATTGTACTCCCTCAAAGTTTTAATAAAGTCTCTCCCTTTTCTCTCCTGGACGTACACACTATCTGTTTGATCGGTGGGAATCACGTTATATTGTGCATTGGCTTTCTATCTATTTTGAAATATCTTCTTCTTCTCTTCTTCACATTGCCTTAGTATATCTTGTAGTTTATTTTCGCTGCGCCGCCCAGTCGGTTCAGTCGTGAGGGCGTCTTCAAATTCACAACAATTGGTATCAGAGCTACAGATTATTTCCCAACACAGATTTGGTGGCTCATTGTAAGGATTGTCCTAGCTTGAAGTAAGCAATGATATGATATAATATCATTGATTTTATAGGATGTTTAGGGTTTTAAAAAGTGGAGTTTGAAGGAAAATTGAAAGTAGAAAAGTCAAAGGCAACCTACACATCCCAAATTATGTTTCCACACCCAATGCTGCATAACACAACTTAAATAAGAGTAGCAGATTTTAAGCTTTCAGAAAAACAATCAAATAATACTATGGGACATAGAGTTCGCAACCTTACTACATCTATATAGGGCTAGTCTGACTCTAATAAACTGAAATATCTCCAATAATTTCACCAATGAAAAATCAACCCTATGAGCTTAATTAAGCTAAATAAGAATTAACTAATAAGGACCTAAACGTGACCCAAACACTCTTCTCCTTCCTCCGTCTCCTCCGTGTGTGCGCGCTAGCCACACACACACACACACACACACCACACACACAGAGAGAGAGAGAGAGAAGCATTAACTAATAAGGACCTAAATGTGACCCAAACACTCTTCTCCTTTCTCCATCTCCTCTGTGTGCGCACGCGCTGAGTGTACAAAGACGGAGGCAGTGAAGCTCCCATATTCTATAGATCCCATTCCAAATTCATTTTCTAACAAATACAGATGTTTGATTTCAGTTCATTTAAAATATCTGTTCAAATATGGTACTGGAGATGTCTGATATGAGTCCATTTAAAACATGTCTTCAAATATGGAAGTGGTAAACTATTTCGGATATCCAAGTATATATTTTTTGGATGTGCAATAATGCATTTATGTCTTAGACTCTAAACAATATTGAGTATTGCATTGTATAATATTATTGATCCTTGTTAGGAACAAGTGAAACTGAAGCCATCTTGTATTTTTATCACGTTCACATAATAATATATTAACATTAATCTCTTATCAATTATCTTTCAAGTTTTTAATCCTATTTTTTTTCTATTTCTGGCTAATATTCATATTTAATCTGAGCCCGAATTTTTCGTACTAAATATGGATATTCAGTTCTATATTTAACAAAATTTGTGTCCACTAAAAGAAAAAGATACGAATTTTGTAATAAATATATCTGCTTCAAATTTCATCTCCGCTATTAGACTCGGCACATTGTAGACCTGAATGGTTAAACCTGTGATAACGTGGCCTAGCATTTTTAGTTCAGAACTCCTTGCCACAACAAATCGGAGATCGAAACCAACAACATTTTTTCTAAGGGGAACACGTTTTGAATTAATCATTACTTTTCTAACTCAAATTTGACTACCAAATGAGCTTTACTTCAAGTGGTATTCGGTGTTTTAAATATCGGATATCGACGATATATCGGTCGGTAAAATTATATACCGGATACCAGATATCTGGTGATATATCACGATATGGTACTAAATATCAGACGTCATATTAGGCATCATATCGGATGAAGAATATACATGTGAATGCCCACATATATCATATGAAACTACTTAAAGAAAGTTAATGGTCATAAACTGATAGGAGATACTTAGATTTTGTAAAAGCTCCTCAAATACTTTTGTAAAAGCTCCTCAAATGCGTCATGTAACGATATATCAGATATATTCATCTTGAATATCGGCCGACATATCAACCACGTGGTGATATATCGGCCCATATCGGTCCAAAATGATATCCGATAAAATTTGCACTTATCTCGTTTTGGATAAAATACCGGTATCTCAGCTAATATACCGGTATATCGGTCGAGATTTAAAACAGTGGTGGTATTATACTTCATTCTCTTACAAAATTTTGTGAGTTTGAATCTCCCATCGGCAATGACGAGACCTTCAAATTTAAGTACAAAGCCTCATTATTGCAAGCATATTATGCAATGAGTCAGCAACATGTTCACGATGTATAGAGGATCATAGAAGTTCATGAGGCCTTGTTGTGATCCATGTGCATGGCAGAAGGCTTAATTAGAATCGCTAAGCAATAAGTCTCCCATTTCGGGGCACTCTGTCCCGTTATGGGATTTTCTTTCTTAATTAAATGAGCTTTCTTTCTTTTCTTTGCCTCCCTCCGCCTTTGTGTTTTTCTCCTCCCTCATCATGTTATTATCTACACTTATGTCTTTCTCAGAAAAAACAGGAAAGAAAATCAGTTGTAATGAACCACATGATTCTATATACCAATGCAGCAAATCTAAGAATGAGCATCAGTGCAACAAAAGACAGCTGATCAGAACCTTTCCCTGTTCATCCTTATATCAACACTTATTCATCATGACTTAAGTTTTTACTGATAATTTTGGCATAGAACTTAACCAAATACTACTCTTTTTGTACACTGTCATGTAAAACTCTAAATTGTAATGTATTATAGGTTTATTTTCTGCAAGAGTCAATCTCAACCACTTTTTCCCCATAAGTTATACATGTTTAATCAGATCTCGTTCTTACATTTCTTAATTTTCTTGATACAGGTCTAGCATCAAATAAACTCATGTTTGTTTGCTTCAATAATTTTCTTTGGGTAAAAAGTTAGGATTTTTTGGCTTTCTATCATCTAGGCTGAAACTTCCCTCGATACCAATCTGATTTTTTTTTTTTTATTACTGCCATTTTCCATCTTTGAGAATCATTTCAGTTGGTTGTCAGTAGACACACATATGCCAAGTATCCTCCCATTCTGTAAGTAGTGTTCTAAAAACTCATCCTTCATGAGTGAGGGATGTGTCAAGTGTAATTGCTTTTCATTAGCCATATAAGTTTCTTCTTGTCTTTGTTTTAATCATAATGTGATGATATTTCCCAAGAATAAAGTACAAGTAGTGGTATCCATAGTCCAATGATGTATACAACAACAACAATCCCGTATCTCTGGTGTCAGCTACATGAATTCTTTTTCTATATTTGGTGCCGTTAAGGGAAGTCTCATCTATTATCTAAGAAATTATCTTATCCTTTTTAACCATCTCAATCCATGTTCATTTAAGTCTAACTATTCCTCAGCTCCGTCAACAAGTATCTCGTCACTCCTAACCAGCGCATTGATTCTTTGTTGCACATGCCTAAAGTTAACTCAACAGGTTCTTCCTTGTTTTATCCTCAATCGAAGCTACCCCTTGCACTACTTTCTCATCCAATCTTTTACCTTATTGCTCCTTATCCATCTCAACATTATGGTTTTCCCAATAAATCATTATAATTCAATTATTTGAGTTCTCATATATATCATCAACATCCTTATAAACTGCATTATTTCTTACAAGTGGAATTGTCAAAAGTCAAAACTTCCAAGTTTATAACTGCTATAGCAATCAAAGTATGTCCGGCAGTAGTGTTAGTATGGAAAGCAACCTAAATCTGAAGTCCTACCGGAAGAAACTTAAAACTTCTTCTTTCTTAGTGACACCCCACTAACCACCAACAGATGCGCGTGCACTACCCTACCCTGGTCAGCATTAGATTTTTCTGTCTTGTCATTAGATACAAGGATAATATTTGTATTCTCCTTCATCTTGGAAATCATAAGAGAATGGTATTAGACAAATATGTTCATTAGATGGTAGATCTAGATCTATGGGAAGATTATTCTGTTTGTTTGTCTAACTTATTACTTCTTAGGTGTTGCGAAATTGATATACTCTGATACCAATTATAGTGACTTACATGATAGACGTTGGCGGAACTTAGCAATATGAACAGTACTTGTAAAAGAAAATCTTAATGCAAAGCAAGCTAGTAATACCTAGACAAAAGAGTAATAAAGAAAGAACACAAGGATTTAACGTGGTTCGGCCCAAACTTGGCCTATGTCCACGGGAAGAAAACTTGAGAGAACTTTATTAATAAACTTGGTACAAAAAGATCTAATTTTCCTCTTGATGCAACAAGAATATCACCTTTCACTTGAATTTAGCCTTAGATTACAAGAGTATTACCTTCTCTCTATGCACCTTCAACTTGCTCCTCTCTTTCTTGGCTACCTCTGGTCTTCTTTACTTGAGATTCTCTATTGTAGAAACTCCTTGAGACTTCTTTGGTTGAGGCAATTACAATATTTAGTTACAACCTTTATTTATAGGATTTTATAATACAACTCTTATATAGACTATGAGATGATCTTGACCTTTGGATGGTTGAAGAATCTTGATCAATCCTTTTAAGAATTGATCTCCTTGATCTAGAAGGATTCTACACCTTTTAATATTTAGAAATAAACCTTCATTGAATAGAAATTAAATCCTATTCATACTCCTCCTGGAAAGAAAACTTGCAATCTTCTGAAAAAGAAACTGCTTCATCTTAATTTGCTTCTTCTGCTTCAAGTCATCATCTTCTCCAACTCAATTAGATTTTCTTGGACCATCATCTCTTCTTGAAAAGCAATAAAAATCCTAACAATCTCCACCATGACCTGTTTTTCAAGCTTTTAGCAAAACAACTTGAGATTTCATATTAATACATTGATTCTTTCTTTGATTGTAGCCGTACTGTGAAACCTTTAACTCTTGCCCCCTCTCTCCAGGGCCTTTGGCTGATTTACCACCATAACTTAGACCATCTCAGGCCTTACCCGAGTGCACCCTTTCTCTTTCCCGCAATACTTTGACCCGGTTCACGTCCTATTGCAGTCTTCTTTGAAGCTCCACCTCGCGATGAACTCCTTTTCAAGCTTATCCTTAAAACTCCACCTCGAACTGAGTTTCTTTCCTTCAGCTTGTATAACCCTCCATACTTCTCTCCTTCTAGGATTACCCGTCTCTATAGTTGACTGTGACGACATCTTATTGCACTTGAATCTGGCATCCTTCTTCGTCGAGCACCCTTATAGATATTAGATTATATCGTGCCTCTGGGACATACCGGACCGACTCCAGAGCACGTACCGTCCGATCTCTTCCTGTAACCTTGATTGTCTCAGTGTCGATGACCTTGCAAGCCGAGCTATCCACCATCTTGACAATCCCTTCCTCCTTTGTAATAAGGAGTTATTGAATAGCTCTTTCTGGGAACATACATGAACCGTACTATCTGAATCAAATATCCAGCCTTTATCTTGAGAAGTATTATCTTCGTAAGAAGCCATTAATATTTTGGTGTCCTCTACACCACTTGCTACGTCTACCTCCGCAGCTTACCCCTTCCTCTTCAGCCATTCTTTTCAATACTTGCAGTCATTCTTTCAATGACCTTCTCTATGACAAAAGTGACACGCCTTTAATGAGCTTGGACCTTTTCTTCCTTCTCCTCTTCCTTTCCTTCCCGTGATCACCAAACCCGATCATGTTTGCTCCTCTTGATTTGGCTTTTTCCTAATCTCATTAGATAAGAGAGTTGACGGACCTCCTCCAAAATGAGAGTTTCCTTACCGTAGAGCATGGTGGTGACGAAATGATTAATGACTCTGAAAGAGAACTAAGAAGTATCAACGCCTTATCCTCCTCGTCGATCTTGACATCAACAGTTAGAAGCTCGCTAATGACCTTATTAAAGAAGTTTAGATGCTCCAACACTGTTGTCCCTTCCTTCATGCATAACCCATATAGTTGTTTCTTGAGATACAACTTATTTGAGAGGCTTTTCTTCATATACAATGTTTCTAATCTTGACCACAATCTCGTAATTGTTTCTTCATTCATCACGTTGTACATAACCTCATTTGCGAGACATAATTGGATCATTTCTGCCGCCTTTAGATTCATCTCCTCCCAATTCTTATTTGACGTACTTGCAAATTTTACTAACTTATCCTGCAAGGTCTTGTGAAGATCTTATTGCACCAGCAACGCCTTCACCCTCTTTTTCCATAAGTCGAAGTTTTTTTGCTATTGAACTTCTCGACCTCGAACTTTGTCTCCTATCTTTGACATATTGTCATTCGTCACCTTTTAACTCTGATACCAATTGTTGCGAAATTGATATGCTCTGATACCAATTGTTATGAAGGATCGACGTTAGCGAAACCTGGCAATATGAACAGTACTTGCAAAAAAAAGCTTAATGTAAAGTAACTAACAATACCTTGACAAAAGAGTAATAAAGAAAGAACACAAGAATTTAATGTGATTCGGCTCAAACTTGGCCTATATTCACGGGGAGAGAACTTGAGAGAGCTTTATTAATAGACTTGGTATAAAGAGATCTAATCTTCCTCTTGATGCAATAAGAGTATTCACCTTCCACTTGAATCTAGCCTTAAGTTACAAGAGTATTACCTTCTCTCTATGCACCTTCAACTTGCTCCTCTCTTTCTTGGCTTCCTCTGGTCTCCTTATTTGAGATTCTCTTTTATAGAAGCTCCTTGAGACTTCTTTGGTTGAGGCAATTACAATGCTTGGTTACACCTTTATTTTATAGGATTTTACAATACAACTCCTATTTAGACAATGAGATGATCTTGGCCTTTGGATGGTTGAAGAACTTGATCAATCTTTTTAAGAATTGATCTCCTTCATCTAGAAGGATTCTAAACCTTTTAATATTTAGAAATAAACCTTCATTGAATAGGAATTAAATCATATTCATACTCCTTCTGAAAAGGAAACTCGCAATCGCCTGAAAAGAAAACTGTTTCATCTTAATTTGCTTTTTCTGCTTCAAGCCATCGTCTTCTCCAACTCAATTAGATTTTCTTGAACCATCATCTCTTCTTGAAAAATAAGGCAAAATCCTAACATTAGGAATGATTGGCAGTTGATACCTCAAAGAAAAATAGCATAACATCTGGTCCCAGTGTTGCCATTTCTTTTATGTGTTGAGAAATGCAAATTCCATGTGGATTAATCTATTATGATATATCAGTGACATGTTTTTTTTTTTGTTTGAGGAAATCAGTGACCAGGGTTCTGGTTCCCTATTGTTAGTTTATTATTAAATGCTGATGTTTCGCGTATTGTCTCTTAGTTATTGCATATTGTTTTCTGATCCTTATATTTTCAGTTTATAAGATTAGGGGATATCTTTGCAATATGGAAATTTCCCGTGTGACTAAAAATTTATAACTAGGACTTCATGTATTCAGGTCTTCTCTGTTTCTGGAACGTCAATTTTCTGCTCAAACTTTCTAAAAATCTGCCTACTGAACACTTTTAATTAAGCTAGCTAGATTTTTGCTAGTGTTGTTTTTACTTTTTACAACGTTCTTGAACTAGTGCTGACATTGATGTTCCCTATGGAAGATTCTTCCTTCTTACTTCTAAGGTGCATTGGTGCAAATGTTGTTTTAAAATTCTTGATGCATGTTTGATTTCTAGCACTACCTTCTTATCCCATCAGAAAGCCAGTTGCTGCTGTTTAATTATGATTTTTGACAAGGCTTATTGATTTTAGTTAATCATGGAATCTCACAAGTAATCTTTTAGTAAACTTTGCAGACAAATCCTCCTTTCTTACCCCAAATTGATATGAAAATCTTTGCGCAATGATGGATTCAAATCCTACGCATCCTATTGAAGTGCATATTATTGTTCTATAAGCATACTGCTTAATTCTTTAGCTTAGGAAGGGGGCATATTTTGCATGTTGGAGGACAATGGACCTTTCTTGTATTCTCTTTCGAGGGATAATCTGAACAGGCAGTTAAGAACTTCTTCAGGGCATGAGATCTACCACTTTTTCTTTCAATTGAGTGACAAGCCATAATGTCATTTTAAGGAATGAATCTGTAGGACATTTAAAACATCACAAGTGAAACAATGGGGAACAAAAATAGTATGCAGGGAGAATAGAGGGCTGGAATGATTTCTTTTCTCATTTAAACTTGGTTATTGCCTCATTTGTTACATGGTACCAGAACACCCACTCAAGAGGTTCAAACATTTTTTGATACATTTAATGCGATCTATTTACATCCGCTTATCCTGACTCACCAGTTCCCTGGGAGGCTCTTACACATGTTCCCCACATGAAGAGTGAAAAATTGCTTGATATACATTGTTGGCTCAACCAATCGGATTGAGCGTTGTATTTCCATTTTCTTTGTTATGATACTAGTTGTGGATTCCATGCCAAGAGTTTAGCATTTACATGATAATTGGGGGAAAAAATCATCAACCACTGAGTTTTAGTTGTTCCCTCCTATTTTAAGGTTAACGATGCAGCTTTTTTTTGTTGTTGTGAATGGCAGAGTTACGAGTTACCTGGCAATCACTGTATCCTTCCAGAGAATCGAAGCCTGTCTGAGAGCTGGAGTGGAGTCGGATTGGAAGAAGAAACCAAAGATGAAGAAGGCATTGTATGTGATAAACCTCTGAACAGGTTCACAAGCAAAAGGAGCTCATGCACAAACCACTTGCCCATTTTGCCAAATGCTCCTGGGTTTATGTGTTCAAGTCTTCTAGCAGGCGAACCAGCTCGGGTGAGTTCAAACCTTTCAACACTAGTAATACATGCAAGCCGGCAACAGTTAGTAGGGGAACTGAAGCTGATCAGAAAAAGATCAAGAATGTTATCAGTACAAAACCTCCGACTGACTCCCAACCTCCAGTACAGCTTCATCCAAAGCACAAGGGAGCAATCTTTTCATGGCTGTTCTCTAAATCAAAGAAGAAAGCCAAGTCAGAAATGTCTCCAATGCAGTAGAATCTAAAGACATGTCCCAGATTTTAAAAGATTGGGGAGTTTTCTCGATTGAAACACTGAAGAAGGAGCTGCTCGAGGCCAATGAAAACAGGGATGCTGCCTTGGCTGAAGTTTCAGAGATGAAATCTTCATTGGGAGACCTGCAACGGAAGCTGATGAGCTTGGAATCATACTGCAAAGAGCTGAAGAAGGCTTTAAAACAGGCAGTGCAAGGGAAAGATACCTCAAAGAGAACAAAATCCATTAGTGGAGTCAAAGATGCCTTGATGCCTGTAAGTCAAGATGTAATGGTGGAGGGGTTCTTACAAATAGTATCAGAAGCTCGGCTCTCTGTCAAACAGTTCTGCAAGACTCTCATCAATCAGATTGAAGAAGGCGATAGTGATCTGATGGAGAGCCTAAATGTACTTCTCCGACCGCACCAAGTGACCATAAGTAATAAGTACTCGAAAGGAGTACTCTACCATTTAGAATCACTTATAAACCAATCTCTCTATCAAGACTTTGAGAACTGTGTTTTTCAGAAGAATGGCTCCCCAAAGGTTCTTGATCCGCAGCAAGACCGGTTAGAGAACTTCTCTTCTTTTGTTGCACTTAGAAGCCTGAGCTGGAACGAGGTTTTACAGAAGGGCACAAAGCATTACAGTGAGGATTTCAGTAGGTTTTGTGATCAGAAGATGAGTGGCATTGTGCCTGTGCTGAACTGGTCGAGGCCATGGCCAGAGCAACTTCTTCGGTCCTTCTTTGTCTCATCCAAGTGCATCTGGTTGCTACATTTGTTGGCTTTCTCCTTCAATCCACCGTTGGCAATCTTGAGGGTTGATGAGGATCGGAAGTTCGATCCTCTCTACATGGAGGATGTTCTACTTGATAGGCAGAGAGCACAGACTCCAGCCATGGTCAAGATCATGGTGATGCCAGGGTTTTATGTTCAAGATAGGGTTCTGAGATGCAAGGTTCTTTGCAGGCATCGGTCTGTACCATAAAAGATTTGTTGCTTTTGTAATTTGGGTTTTAGCATGATTAATTAGCATGTCAGTGAAATTCATTCCTATATAGATATATGTCTTTTCTCTTTACAAATACAGGTGTGTGGTGGTTTGGGGGTGGAATTGAAAAGACAACAAAAATCTAACTGGTTTTGTTGTATGTTGTAATTTTCACTTGATGAAGAATGGAAGGTATTGTTGTTGTCTAACAACTGGATTGAAAAAAGAAAGAACAGGGTCTCAGCTGATTTTACTTTGTAAAGCTGTTTCTTTAGATGTATGCATGAATATAATCACTCTGCAGCAGTATTTCGAGCAAAAATAAAAATGAAAGAGAAAAGAGGAAAAAGATGAAAAAGATCTCACTTTGCAGCAGCAGAAATATTTCTGAGGGAGTATGAAGGTGCGAGTTCTGTGAACTCTTCGAGATGAAGTGCCCAATAGGATTTGCTGCTGTGGAAAAAGATTCATTCATTAAAAATTAGAGCACGGGTGATGGCGGCCGCCTCCTCGGCCGCCGCCGGAGTGAAACGATGTCTGTTCTTTGGCATCATCTCAGCCTGAAAATCAACAGAGAATCAAGGAGAACTTGCAACCAATTTGAAAATTAGGGTCTTCAGATATGAAATTTGGGTAATTTTGGAGTGGCTCGGTCTCTCTTATAAGAACAGAGCAGAAGGATGGGAAATTCCCTCAAAATTCAGCTTGGGACACATCAGCTTTCTTACATAACTGCCTGCTTTGAAAAACACCCTAAGAGTATTATACCGTTGGAATCGGTTCTCAGCGAACGGGTGTTTTTAAGTATCTCGCCCGCAACCCGACCCGAGCCCAATACCCTTTCAACTCAAATCTCTAGTCTTCGTTCCCGCCAACAAATCCAACGTTCGTATTCGAATATCCAAGCTATTGTAGCACCACGAGAGATCCCTGTAGCAGCTCCCGAAAATACTGAAGCAGCTCCGAGTTTGATTTTGTATCAGCTCTCCTTCCTTAAATTGGACCTTGTCTCAAGGTCGAAGTTGGGGAATCTCTTCACCAGCTCCCGCTACCTCTCCCATAAGGGCTCCTCCACGGGCAAGTTCTTCCACTTGATTAGAACTTTGGTGACTGCTTCCCATCTCAGTTCACTATCCTCCATTCTAGAATTTGCTCGGATTCCAAAATCTGCTCAACAGAATGAGTGGGCACCTGATGCTGTACTTGCACAGCTCTTCTCAGCTGCTTCTTCAACTGTGAGACATGAAATACAGGTGAATCATGGCTTCTTCTGGCAGTTCGAGCTTGCAGGCTACAGTGCCTACCTTCTGCAACACCTTGTAGGGGCCAAAGTAGAGGGGAAAGAGTTTTTTAGGCCTTCTTCCCCTCACTGAAATCTGTCTGTATGGTTGCAATCTTAACCCCAAACAAAACAAAACAAAACAAAAAATACAAAGAATAATCTACCTTTCAGTCCTTCCCTTGTCAGCTAGCTTCTTCATTCTGTCCTGGGCCTTAATCAGATTGTCTTTGAGCAACTGCAATGCAATGTCCCTCTCAATTAGCTGCTCTTCCACTGCTTGTAGTCTGGCAATCCTTGGTAAGTAACTGGCTGGTGTGGGTTGCAGTTTACCATAAAGGGCTTGGTAGGGTGAGATTTTGATATAACTATGCCAACTTGTGTTATACCAGTACTGTGCCCATGGCAACCACTTGCTCCAGTCCTCGAGGCTTATGAGAATAGAAGCATCTCAGATAGGTCTCCGAACACCAATCTACCCACTTCTGATTGCTCATTAGTCTGAGGGTGGTAAGAAGTACTGAGGTGCAAATTTGAGCCATGCAAGCCCCAAACTTATAACGCCCCAATTCTACCAGTACGGAGACGTTACTGTGACATATATACGTAGGTCGAAAATACCCTCACATATATAACGCTAAGCTTCAGTATAGACAAGAATCAGAGTACGGAAGCACGTAGTGCATTATACATTATAACAAATGAATACAATTACAAAGTCATCACAGGATGTGACACAATATTACAAGAATATTACATCACCGCTAATCGCAAATGTAATAATACAAAGAAATATACAATTATGAACTGTACAAAAGGCGCTCACGAGTCACAAAGGAAAACTCGAGAGCTGCCTGAAAAGATAGGGTCTCAGATGGTCTGCCGATGAGGTAATCCAGAGGCGTTTCGAATGCAGGCCAGAAAAACTGCTCGTGGAGCAGGTACATCGATAAGGCGCCGCCATCGGAGGCGTCGTGGATGGGTTCGATAAAGGGGAGAGTGGTGATGGGAGGGAGGTGGATTTGGGATCGGATGAAGGAATTCAGGAGGGAGACGCTTGAGAACTCGTCGAGGACGACGAGCCACCTCAATTGGGATCCGACGCACAACTTGCCGCGGATCTCGGGGAGGAGGGGTGAGGCGTTGGGTGCGGCCGTCGGCGAGGTTGAGGACGAAGGACTCGCTTCTCTCCCCGTAATCGCCGGCGGTAAGGAGATAGGCATGCGAGGGGCGAGCGGGCATCCGTCGAGGGCGAGCGGGCATCCGTCGTGAGGCGACGTGGCTGAACGCCGGGAGGCGCAGACCGTGCATAATCAATGTAATCTAGCATGTAAAGCCGATCGGCGATGGAACGGAGGAGATCGAGCGGGAGGTCTTCCCAGTGACGATCTTCAGCGGCGTTAGCGGAGGAGGATGCGGAGGACGACATCGCGGCCCTCACGTCTGAGGATCAACAATGGTGTGTTCTTTTGAGTGAGACGCTAGGGTTTAAACCCTAAATCTTTTGACCCGATAATGGTTACATAATAAATGCCGGTGGGGAATATTACCACCCCAGCAAATGAGGAAGGCAATCCTAGGAATAAGGCACCCCCTAATTTAATAAAGACGCTCTCAAAAAAAATAAAAATGGTAAAACTACCCTCTTCTCTTCTTTCTCCTCCTCTCCCTCCTCGCACGCGACCCCCCCCCCCCCCCCCGCCCCCGTGGTGACCCCTCAACCCTCAAAATATCATCTTCTTCCTCTCTCTCCCCCCCCTCCCCCCAACCCCTGTGACACCCCGCGCCAGGAGGAAGGGGGCCAAGGAGACAATCTCTGGCCCGAAGTACTGGCGCAGCCGCGCCAGTACTGCCACGAAAACGCGGCTTTTGCTACGTTTTTGCAGCCCTACTAGGGCCGCACGCGCGGCACCGCCTGCTGTGTGCTCCCCGTTTGTTCCCTGTCAGTTGCACCTCTTAGATTTTAGATTTGGGCACCCATTTTTGACAAAACCCTTATCCAATGTCAATGGCTATTTTGTAGGCTTTTAATCACCAATTAATGGGATTTGGGCTTCTTTTTCATTCATGTCATGAACCTAGAAACATACAAGAGAGGGTGTTATTAGCATAATTTAATATTAAAGATATGTGAAGATGTGATATGAAATATGCAATTTTAGAGACTAATCACTGGCCACCAAGGCCGCACAGAAGTCAGCTCCGACGACGGGAGGGGTGAAGAAGCCCCACAGGTTCAGGCCCGGGACGATGGCGCTGAGAGTGATCCGAAAAAACCAGAAATGTACGGAGCTCCTCTTCAGGAAGCTCCCCTTCCAGAGGCTCGTCCGTGAGATCACCCAGGACTTCAAAACCGACCTCAGGTTCCAGAGCTCCGCCTTGGCGGCGCTGCAGGAGGCGGCGGAGGCCTACTTGGTGGGTCTCTTCGAGGACACCAACTTGTGCGCCATCCATGCCAAGAGAGTCACCATCATGCCCAAGGACATCCAGCTCGCAAGGAGGATCCGAGTGGAGAGGGCGTAGATTTAGATCTTTCTGAATTTTTAAACTTGTTATTAGAAAATGCCTGTAATTGTCTCTTAAATCCTATTCTACTGAAATCTGAATGATGTTTCCTGTCACCTATTCGTTGAAATTCCTACCATGGCTGGCGTAGTTGATTGAATTTCATGACTAATTTCATTGCATCTTCCGAATCTAGATTTTTTCCCCCAAATCTCATTGACAAAAAGTTACATATACAATAATAACAATAATCAAGAGAAGAATTTACGTGAACGATCAGCATACATTGCGTCATATTTCATCAGTTACATTGGGCTGCTCACTGTTTATTTTCTGTTCAATTGTAGTCGACAATATCCATATAGCAACTAGCAAGTCTCCCAGGCCAAAGGTATAGGATTCAGCGTCACCACTGGCGTACAAAACAATGGCTTTGCTTCTGGCAGTGTCAACCCCAATCCCTCGGTCATGTCCACAGCCCCATTGACCCTCCACTCGAAGCACTGCACCATGGCCAGCTGAATCATTGCATTGCCAACGGCGCACTGGGTCAACCCCTGCGTCCGCTCCCAAACGGCAGCAGCTGGAAGTGTTGCCCCTTCACGTTCACTCCACCTCCATCGGCCATGCCCGCTCTGGCCTGAACTCAATCGGGGTCACACATTGACGAAGGCGTAGGTGTTTGACGGAATGTCGTAGCCTGCAATCCTGCAGTTTTGGGTGCATTTGACACGATGAGCGGACCGGTCAGGTGCGGGCGGAGCGTCTCCTCGACGGCGGACTGGAGGTACGGGAGGTTGGGGATGCCGGACTCGCAGACCACGCGGCTTGTGCCCACCACGACGTCAAGCCCGGCTCGGGCTTTTTGGAGGGCGGCCGGGTGGTTGATGAGCTCTGCCAGTCCCCATTCCGTGGTGATTGTCGATGTGTCGCTGCCGCCAGTGAAAACGTCGTGTGGAATGGATCAAAAGTGTGATTTTTTTGTGTGTGATGAATGAAAGGTTGGATTTCGAATTTACTTTCTTCACAGTCAACAACACAAGCCCAATTTTTATCTATTGGCAAAGAAAACGAGGAGAAAACATTTATTTTCTGTAAAAGGTGTAAAGGATTGTGATCAGATAATGAAAAATCATTTTGAAGATCAGATTTACGTCAGCATTCATGTACTAATATAGTTTCACTTCATGTTCTTTCGTGTAGCCCCGTTCAACTTCCAATAATGATGGTCTAAGTAGGTTGTGGCCACAAGAATAGAATCCAATGTGAAATCAAAAAAGTGAGTTGTGAGTTAAACTAAAGTTTGGCTCATCACAAACGTTAAAGATTCGTGGATAGTTAACCATTATTACTGTCAGTCATTGAGATCAAGGTTGGTGTACACACGATGAGATCCTCACATTGAGATTCATGACTAATTAGGATTTTTTGAGAATGACTGAGATGTATTCACACATGAAGGGAGAGATTGTTAGATATTTATGTGAGAATATAGTTTCACATTAAAAATTGAATAAAAAAGTGATTTAATTGAATAAAAAAGTTAAAAGCCAATATTCATTAGCTTAAATTTTTAAGTAGATTAATTCTCATCTAATATTTGGGACTCATCATGTTCTCTCGTGGAGACCCGTATAATTTCCCAACAATTGAGAGAGAGAGAGAGAGAGAGAGAGAGAGAGAGAGAGATTCATGTTCCCTGTGGAACTCCCCCACAATTGAGAGTGACTAACAAAGGTCAGTGTAGCACTGCTATAACATTTACGCTTGTCCTTATTTCTTAGGATCAGTTGAGGTTACAAGAGTTTAATCTAATCCTCATTTTAAGGGCATGACATCATTTCAATTTTATTTTCTATTAGCATTTCCTAGTTCTTGAAGGAATACTTGTAATTATGTCTTTCAAAATATCGTTTGTAACATGGTACATCAATGAAATGACAGAATATTCAATTAATTCCAAATCAAATCCTAAAATTAATAATATGCAATTCAACAACCTCACATTAACTATAATTGGGAGGAAAAAAAACAGCAGAGTTGAGAAAGCAAAACCATATAGGAATTTCAACAAACACATAGATAGCATTCAAATTTTACTAAAGGTTTCAGCAAACCATTACAAGCAGCTTTCTACCATCAACAAGGCTACTAGAGAGAGCTAAATTTCAAGCAGACGAACAACAAAACAAATATATCCAAATCTAAGCTCTCTCCCCTCGGATCCTCCTTGCGAGCTGAATGTCCTTGGGCATGATGGTGACTCTCTTGGCGTGGATGGCGCACAGGTTGGTGTCCTCGAAGAGACCCACCAGGTAGGCCTCCGCCGCCTCCTGCAGCGCCGCCACGGCGGAGCTCTGGAACCTGAGGTCGGTTTTGAAGTCCTGGGCGATCTCACGGACGAGCCTCTGGAAGGGGAGCTTCCTGATGAGGAGCTCCGTGCTCTTCTGATACTTTCGGATCTCTCGCAGTGCAACAGTCCCGGGCCTGAACCTGTGGGGCTTCTTCACTCCTCCGTCGCCGGAGCTGACTTCCGCGCCGCCTTGGTGGCCAGCTGCTTGCGGGGGGCCTTGCCGCCGGTCGACTTGCGGGCCGTCTGCTTCGTGCGGGCCATTGCTATTGCTGTTGTCGTGCAGAGAAAGAGAGAATGGGATCAAAGAGGGAGCAGAGAATGTGATTTGCTGTGGCGAGGTAGAAGATAGGAGTTGGGGCTGGAGTTTTATAGAGGAATGAGCGGCGGAGCAAAAAATATTTTGTTGGGGGGATTTTAAAATTTTTGGATGGGGGAGCTTCCGAGAAGCACTGTGGATCGTTGGATTTGTGAGAATGGATGGATGAGATTCTTTACAGGGGGAGCACGCGGATAGGTATCCGGCGCTGAAGCCTGGAGCCAATCGAATAATAGAAGAGATTTTTTAGGTTGGGCCTGTAGTCTGATAATGAGATGGAAGCCTCATCAGGGCCTGTTGTCAAACTGGAACTTCTTTTCGGAGCTAGATTTTTTTAAGAAGATTTTGATGAGCAATTACTGAGTAATTGAAACATTGATGATAATTGAAAAAAAAAAATTGGAGTATCTCCTAGATGAACATCTAGTACTAAAAACTATAACATTTGATGACGTGACATCTTTCTTTACTTTAATCATTATTAATTAATTATTACTTAAGTATATTAAAAAATATTGTTGCCCCTAAAGAATTATTATTAACAATTAGCAACAAAAAATATTTTTATTTTATTACCTTTAATGGTTTTATGCTATTGATTGATTAATGACATAACGTAGTGGTCAGATTTTGATCTGCATCAGGATCGCGACACGTGTCCCACCTTATCAGGAGCGTGCTGCCAGCAGAGCATCTTCTCGAGGCGTCGTTCAACAGTTCTCATGGTCAATCCTCCTTCCGAGGAATCCACCACCACCCCCGAGGCCTCCTCCTATATTTCGAGCACAGTCCCGAGCACCACTAAATTGTTCCCGAGGTCACTACTCTTTACGAGGACTCTCACTGCAACCTCAAGGTCGATTCTCCCCACTCCAAGCAAGGCAACTACAATAACCAACTACATTGATCGTCGCTCTCACTCAGCCTGTAATACCCCGTTCCTAGAATACGTACTTAGATACGTATTCTGATTTTCGATTGTATTTCTCGATTTAGTTTTTGTATTTGTTCTTGTTTTATGGTTTTTGTTGTATGATTATTTGTGCGATAATTTTGTATTGGATCCGGA
This sequence comes from Agave tequilana, assembly GCA_038442645.1. Taxonomy (NCBI): domain Eukaryota; kingdom Viridiplantae; phylum Streptophyta; class Magnoliopsida; order Asparagales; family Asparagaceae; genus Agave; species Agave tequilana. The sequence goes on along the minus strand of JAVJIF010025334.1, from coordinate 7,484 downwards.
TTCGTGGATGCGGAGTCAGCTTTAATCTGCACCGGGACTCGATCCTAGTGTATTGCTCGATTTGATCTTTCTGCTAGTCTTATTTGACCGTTTTTAGTTTCAAATATTTTTTTCCCATATTTTAGATTTTTCATGATTTTCTGAAATTTTCAGAATTATTCTGCAAAATCTTCAACACCGGTATCGATCGGTATCGCTGACTGATTCCCGATTTTTTAGTTTTCAAACGGAGTCGAATTTCTAGAAACAGCTTTCACATTACTTCTTAAAATCTTATTTTCTATCTAAATGCATTTTTTAAGATTTTCTAAATTTATCGAATTTCGACCGGTATTGCCAGAAAATTTCAGGATTTTTATTTTGAAAATCAGATTGAATTTTTCGAATCCGATTTCAGCATGCATCTTAAATTAATATTCTATTTAAGAATTTTTTAGAACGTTTTTGAAACAGTCGATTTTTACCCGCATTAAATAATATTTTCTTCTTTTCTTTTTCTTTTCCCTTTTTTCTTCTCCATCTGCTCCCGTCCTTTTTCCCATGCCCTGCCGACAACCACCCAACCCCCCATTTCCACCATACACAATCGCCTCCCTCTCCCTCTCCTTCTCTTTATTTTTCCTTTCTTTCTTTCTTTTCTTCCCATTCTCTCCATCTCCCTTTCTCTCCCACCAACTCTCCTTCTTCTTCCTCCCCTTGACCGCCGCTTCCACAAACACTGTCAGCGCCACCAGTGTCGCCGCCTTCCCCTGGCCGGTGCCGCCCCTCCCCGAGTTTCCCACTCCTCCTTTCCACTTCCCTCCTCTTCAATTCTCACTTCTTCTTCAATTTTTCTAAAAATCCATCACTCTACTTTTCTCTTCTTCTCCAAAATTCACCTTCAAATTTCTCAATTTCTCCACTTCCACCGCCCTACCACCGTCTCCTCCTCCTCCTCCACCAACTACCCACACCACCATCTTCAACCAACACCACCACCACCAACAACAACCACCATATTCACCATCAACAATAACAACAATAACAACACCATCACACAACAACAAAACCCCCACTTCCCTTCCTCCCCCTCCGGCGGCGTCGGCGGCCAACAATCGCCGGCCACTCCCCCTTCTCTTCTCTCTTCCTTCTTTCTTTCTTCCTTTCTTTTTTCTTCTTTCTTTCTTTTCCTTCTTCCTCTTTTACCCATCTTTCTTTTATTCATTATCTACCCTCTCCTTCATTCTCTATTTACACCCCTTCATTTCCAGCATACTCTCTCTCCCCTAACTCTCTCTCCCACTCTCTGTCTCTCGCCCTTTTTCTTTCTTCTCTCTCCTATCTTTCTCTCTTTAACTCTCTATAAAATTATTAATAATTATATATTTTAAGAATTATATTTATATATTTTAATATGGATTGGTGGCGTGCATGTGTTTCTGGTGTTCCGGGATTTTACGACGATTTTTCAAGATTTAAGCGAGTACAGTTTCTCTTGAACGATATTCGTTTTCTTTTGGGCGAGTACCTTATTTGAGGACGCTATTCTGACTTTTAATACATGATGCATCATTATGCGAGTTTATATATGATATGCGTGTGATTTTTTAAGATTAACATATTATATGAATACCACGTTATTATAATTCATTGAATTGGTATTATACTTGAATTGGATATGCCTAGATACGTTCCCTCAATGCTTGGTTTCGCATAGCTAATTAATAGATTAATCAATTGTTGTTATAGATATGGTTGTGAAGAGTTTGAAATGTTTAACTATATTGTTCTCCTGTATCATGTTATATGACCGGATGATTACCTGACATATGATGTTGTAACTCTGTATTCAACTAACTCGATATGACATGTTAATTAGCTGACACTGATATGTTTATATTTAACACCTGATACCTAACACCTGATATTTGACACTTGACATTGACATGCTATCACTCGATACTTGACACCTGCTTTCACATGGTACCGATACACTTGACCTGATGTAGTGACACCTGACTGGATAATAACACCTGACACCTGTATTACATTACTTTTTCATGTTTATCACTTTTACGGGGACTTAACATGATTTTTTCTGCTACCAGACATCTGGTACTCCTGTGTATTCCTGAACCCATGTAACAGGGAGACTCCTGATATTATACTCCTGATACTATACTCCTTTTGATCCCCATAATTTGATACTATGAATATAAGATTACTGTGAACTCACTGTGGATATTATCACTAGACAGTCTGTAATAATTGAACAACTTACACCGGGACGGGGGAAACTGATGGGTACCGATATAGCTTCCGTGTTTATGGTGGCCATACAAATGTTGTACAACTAATTTCCTAGAATTCGACCTAGAGGCCACCATGTATTTCCGTGGGGTGTACTGGCACCCCTGCCTCATGCCGGATGTGCTGTAATCCCCTGAATATATTCCTTTGGGAAGCGGTGACACCCTATTCCTGTTCGGGCGTATACTAAGTCCTACGAGCACATAGTAAAACTCGGTACCTAGCGGTACGTTTCGACTTAATACCGGATACTCCTGGACCGTTGTCCCGGGCATGCACGAGACCCATTCTAAACATTTTGTTTAGAAAAATAGAGAAAAGTAGAGAGAGTAAGACTTATAGAGAGAAGAAATTGTGAGAAAGTATGTTAAGATGGACAGGAAAATGGATTGCAAGATTTAGAGAAAGAAAATGTCATCAATGATGCTAACAAGTTTTCATATGGAGGTAATAAACCAACTGGGCTTGGTTGATAGGAAAATGAATGTAGAGATGGTGTGGTCAGGTAGGGGTGGCAATTGGGTCGGGTCGGGTCGACCCGACCCAATTACTGCTCGACCCATATAATAATCGGGTCGGGTCGACCCCCCGTTTATTATATGGGTCAAAAATTCAGACCCAGACCCGACTCAGACTTAATCGGGTCGACCCGACCCGACCCATTTGACCCGATTATTAAGCCTTAAATACAATTTCTTTACGCTATTTTACTAAATTGTTTGGTGATATGGTTGGTCATCACACTAAACTCATACACTAGAGGTCACATGTTCTAAATTGGGCTCACGCATATTTTTTGACATTTAATTTAGGTCAAGGTGAGGAGACGTGGGCGGCGGTGGAGGAGATTGAAGGGGAGGAGGCCGAGGAGGAGAGAGAATAATTGGGTCTGGCGGGTCAAGCGGGTCTGGCGGGTTCGGGTCGACCCGACCCATTTAATAATCGGGTCAGATGGGTCGACCCGATTACGACCCAGACCCAATTAGCCCAAACCCATACCCGCTAACTCCGGGTCGGGTCGGGTCGGGTCTGGCGGGTCGCGACCCGTCTGCCACCCCTATGGTCAGGCACATCCTAAAAGCAAAGCCAAAAGGATGATCCTATTGCTCGATATAGTATATGATGTATTGTCATTAAGTCTATTTAGTCCCCAAGATTGTATGACTATAAACTGATATTTATGTCCAAGAAACTAGGCAATAGTCCAAAGTTTACTTCAGATATGCACAATTAATCTCGTATAAAGATTAAGAATTTCTGTTGTGTTTCTTGTTGAGTTAAAATCTTCAGGAAAGTGTCGGAAAACAAAACAAACGGAGAGAGAATAATTGGGTCTGGCGGGTCAAGCGGGTCTGGCGGGTTCGGGTCGACCCGACCCATTTAATAATCGGGTCAGATGGGTCGACCCGATTACGACCCAGACCCAATTAGCCCAAACCCATACCTGCTAACTCCGGGTCGGGTCGGGTCGCTGGCGGGTCGCGACCCATCTGCCACCCCTATGGTCAGGCACATCCTAAAAGCAAAGCCAAAAGGATGATCCTATTGCTCGATATAGTATATGATGTATTGTCATTAAGTCTATTTAGTCCCCAAGATTGTATGACTATAAACTGATATTTATGTCCCAGAAACTAGGCAATAGTCCAAAGTTTACTTCAGATATGCACAATTAATCTCGTATAAAGATTAAGAATTTCTGTTGTGTTTCTTGTTGAGTTAAAATCTTCAGGAAAGTGTCGGAAAACAAAAACAAACTATAAGTTTTTTACATTCATAATTTACAGTTTCTGAACTCAGATTGAAAGAGAATGATATCCCAGTTTCTTTCTTTCCTCTTACTATCTTTCAACAGCCAGACAATTAGAAGGGAGTAGAATTTCTTGAAGCAGTTGTCCGCTGATTATTCCCACTCACCCGCATATTCTGAATGTCTGAGATCAAGTTTCTTGGTGATTATAATTCAACATCGAGGAAATCTTGAGCCCAAAAGAACAAGAATTCCATGCACCTAAAATTCTTCGGGTGCTTCTCTCAGCATTTCTCAGAAGCGTACAAAATTGATAAGCCTAGATTTTACATATATAAAGAGAAATGAGAAGCTACCCTGCCAGCATCATCACTCTGGTTCATAGCAGAGAAGGCATGACCCATATTGGAGGAAAATTTTCAGAGCATTTGATGCGAATTTCTGCAGGGAAACATGGCGCATGAATCCCTTTCTCGATGTCAAACACTCTAACATCGTTAATCGTTTCCTCCAACTGAGTCATGCGACGGCGGGCAAAGTAGATGCAGTTCCGTTGTATTCCTGGGATTTCCTTAGCTGACAGTAACATGGAATGATGCCTCCCAAGAACAGAGATGAATCGCCCAAATCATTGAGCTCGGTCCAACACAATTCTCCTTCAGGCTGAAACTTCAGAATACGGAACCTAGCAGCTCCACGAACCATCAGCAAATCACCAGGAGGAGTTGACACCATATAAATGTCGTCAATGATACTGTCACACGATTTGGTCTCAATAGTCATTGATGCCTCTACAGAAAGTCCGGCGACATCGAAGATATTGAATTTTCCATACCTGCTGATGGCCATAATCTCCCCTTGTGGAAAACAAAGTCTGCAATTTCTCCAGTGTCAGAGAGATTGGTACTGATAGTGAACCATTTCTCATCCCCGGGCCTGGCAATAGCCAGGTGCTGGTTAAATGATCCGTAGCTGACGACAGCGATGAAACTGTCAGCAGCCGAGGGCTTGGCTGACAGGATAACTTTCTGGTAGGGGGATCGTACTTCAGGAGAGAAGAAAATGAAGGAAGCTTGAACTGGGATCCTGTGAGGGGGTTGAGGACATAGATCTCTGCAGACCTGAACGAACGAGTCAACACGAGCCAGCAATCTCGGGATCCTATGCAGTAATTTTGTTCGATTTGGAAGGGACCAGGGATGTGGAAGAACTTATTGTCTGTGAAGCTGAAGAAAGAGAGTGTGTGATCGCTGCTGCGTGTCAGCATCAGCCAAGGAAAACGCGGCGCAAGGTGGAGAGAGCATCTGGAAGCAGAAGCCCACGACGTGCAGACTGCACGGAACCGGAAGTAGTCAGAGCCGGTAGCCGTTCAGCGATCGAGACTAGGAGGTCGGCCGGGAGATCTGCCCAGTTCGGAGGAACATAGGCGGATGTTCATTGCTGGTGTTTGAGTCACTAGCAGGGAACGAGTGAAGACAGGTTGAAGCACTCAACCATTGCTTCTTTGCTGCTGCTGACCCCGGCGCTGCACAAAATGCTACTTGGTTTATACTCTGTTGCAATTCTCTTCTAGATTTTCAGCAATACCAAATAAACATCACTCACACAAAGTCACCAAAAAAAAATTCTGATGTTCCCAAAGTTTACATAAGTGTGAAAATTCATATGAGAGCTGATGAGAAGGATGAACCTAGCTGGCAAGTCTCTTTTTCTATAATGCTGCTTTGTTGCACCAAGAAAAATAAAACAAGGACTCTATTATTGCTAACAAACAAATCAAGCCATATTATATTCTGGGTGGTCTAAGGACTTTATTATCACTAACAAACATGTCAAGGCTTGTGAGTGCTCATGTACTGATTGCTTGACTCTTTTGGATCTGATAAGCATTAACATAGGAAGCAAAATTCCATTGTGATTCCTCTAAAATCTTATCACTTTTATAGGAGGCTGCCTTAAACCCAACACCCTGTTCATTGCAATTCTCCAAGAGAAGTAAGTACTTTTCCTCTAAAATATAAACTGAAGCCATTTCCCCCTACTACAGAGGTCAAATTTTAGCATTAAGATAGCAAAGAATCACAATTATCTGAAATGTAATGAAGGCTTGTGTGCCTTAGACTACCACCACGTGTTTCGATTCGTGAAAGTGGGAGGAAAATGAGAAGTGTGAAAACTCATTTCTCATCTCTCTTGTTTGTTTTGAACCGAAAATGGAAAATAGAAAAATCCCTTTTCTTTTTTCTTTTTTCCTTTTACACATCCTTTCACACTACTATTTTTCACTTTTTGGGTGCTCAGTTAATTTGTGGTCATGTAAATTTCACTTGTATTAAGTTGCAGTTTAATGCATTAAATTTTGATGTCATGAAAATCTCATTTGCAGTTCAATTACAGTCTAAAAATATTATTTCAGAATTAATATTTAATTTAATATTATTTTATGATCAACTTTGTGATCAACTTTCCCACTTCCACATTACCAACTAACACCATAAAATACAATATGCTTTTTTCAATTACACTTTCACATTGGGCCTGTTTGGTTAAGGGTGAAAGTAAGGAAGTGAAGAAGTGAGGAAGTGGTAATAGTTCCTTTGGAACTTAGGAATTGGTTAGTAAGTTTTCTGGTGTTTGGATGTTGTTGAGAAGTGTGATTTGAAAAATGTTATGTCTTTTCCGGTGTTTGGATGGTAATGTGGAAGTGAAAGTGGAAAAGTTGACTACAAAGTTGACCGCAAAAATATTATTAATTAAAAATTAATTAAGAAAAATAAAAATTAGACTGTAATTAGAATGCAAGTGAGATTTACATGAGCAAAAAATTAACTGTTTTATGTACAACACTTATTACAAATGAGATTTACATGACCACAAAATTAACTGTAGCACTCTGGAAGTGAGGAAAACGTTGTGTAAAGGAGAAAAGAGAGAAGGAAAAACTTTTTCCATTTTCCTTTTCGGTGTTTGGATGAACAGCGGAAATGAGAAAACACACTTCCCACTTCCTCACTTCCACCCAATTCCTTGAATCCAAACAGCCCATTACAACCAAACACCGGAAATGAAAATTGCACAAAATTTAATTTTCTACTGCACGTCCACATTTTCCATCCTCATTTTCTACTTATACCTTTTCCTCTCATTTCCATCAAATCAAACAAGCCCTAGTGCCAGTGAGAGGATCCGAATAAATACATAGATTTGTTGTTTCTCCTGTAAACTTTCTGGCATAGCCACTAGCTGAAATACAACGTAAATATACCTCAAGTATTGCCATGACAGTGGATATGATCTGAAACAGAGAAAACAAATACCCAAATTAAAACGGTAGGATCTAAAAGAAAGAAATAATAGACACAGACACTTTTCCATTAGCACATGGTCAACCAAATTATCAATGGCCTCAGTAATTTGAGCACAACACAGGGCTCTAAAGAGAATC